>QLTV01000061.1:20848-47578 GCA_003457575.1 Thermophis baileyi | reverse complement strand
TAGAATAGAATAGAATAGAATAGAATAGAATAGAATAGAATAGAATAGAATAGAATAGAATAGAATAGAATTCTTTATTGGCCAAGTGTGATTGGACACACAAGGAATTTGTCTTTGGTGCATATGCTCTCATTGTACATAAAAGAAAGGATACATTCGTCAAGAAATTTGTATGTAATTATGTTTTTTTAAAATATATTTTTATTATTTACATATAAGTATATCGAACACAGTGTGACCATCCTGGCATATCATCCGCCATAAAAACCAAAGTGAAAAACAAATAACATATATACTACTTACACAGTGCTAGTCTTATACAGTTATTTTTGCCCAACATATTCATATATAACGGTGATGGCGAACCTATGGCACGCATGCCACAGGTTGCACGCAGAGCCATATCCGAGGGCACATGAGGCATTGCCCTATTTCAGCTTCAGCCTGGGGAGGGTGAAAAACAGACCCAATAGCCCAACCGGAAGTTCGTTTCTGAACTTCTGGTAGTCCCGTTGGGTCCGTTTTTCGCCATCCACAGGCTCCAGAGGCTTTCCTGAAGCCTGGGGAAGGTGAAAACGATCTCCCCCCCCCCGCCCTCTGGAAGGCCGAAAATCAGCTGAAATCCATTTTTCGCTATCCACAGGCTCCAGAGGCTTTGCTGAAGCCTGGGGAAGGTGAAAACGATCTCCCAACCCCCGCCCTCCGGAAGGCCGAAAATCAGCTGGAATCCGTTTTTCGCCATCCACAGGCTCCAGAGGCTTCAGTGAGCCCTGTGCGCATGCATGGAGGGGGGCATCGGGGGGGGGGTTGTGCACGCATGCACAGGGGAGAGCATTGCATTATGGGTGTGGGCACCTGTGCGCGCACTATCGTGCGTGCGTGCCCTTTTGGCACCTGAGCAAAAACAGGTTCGCCATCACTGATATATAATGTCTCATTCCGGGTCTACTTAGCCTAATTGTTTCGTGTTCCGACTCCCACCTTGTGTTTCCAGCCATTTATAGAATCTGTTCCATGTGTCATAATATTCTGTCTCTCCTTTGTTTTTTAATTCTAACGTTAATCTATCCATTTCTGCGCATACTAATATCTTCCTTATTATCTCCTTTTCTGAAGGGGTGTTTTCACTTTTCCATTGCTGAGCATATACCATTCTCACTGCCGTCAGGATGTGTAGTATTAGGTATATTGACCCTTTACTATAGCCATCTGTTATAATGCCTAATAGAAATAGTTCTTTTTTAAATTCTATACGTTGTCCAACCAATTATGTTTTTTATTGCTATTGTTGTTCTTTAATGTATCTTGAGCTCCATCTAGTGGCCAAACATGAATCTATTGATTGGAAGCTGACCGGACCCTTTAAGAGTCATCTTCCCATCAACTCTCATTCCAAAAACAAGTGCATCCTGGGAAGCCAGACTCCATTTCTTTTAGCATTCTGAAGAAACTGGAGCACCAGGAAGAATCCAGCCTAATCCGTGACACACGTTCATCTGAGGACAAAAATCCACATCCCATACACATAGCATCGCTGGTGAGATTTAGATTTATCTGTATTTGTTAATTGTTATGCCCACCAGCAACTCAACACCTTTTTTGTATTTGAGTTTTATTGTATATATTTCTATTTTTCCCAGTTTCACCCATCCTGTCCCTTTAATAAAACATCCAGATCTATGCACACAGTCTGTTTTATTTGAGGATAGGTGGGTTTAGCATGTCAAGCTGCACACAGGGAAACATATAGTGAGAACAGAACAGTGACACAGTGGCTACCTAGCAACTGGGATCTGGGATAGTGACTACACAGAGGCCTGCTACCCTGTCAATGTAGTTACCTGCGATATAGCAGTCTCTACACAGTCAAGTACCTCCAGAAGACACCATGTCACAAAACTAAGCATCTTCATTCAAGGCAAGGTCTCAAATCTGTAGTTCTTCTAAACACTCATCGGCTTGTAGTGCACTTGCCATTGCCAGCACAAAGGCTGAAGCAGCAAAAGCACAAGCAGCCTTTGCTGAACAAGAAATGGAAGTGAAAAAAGAGAACACAGACTGAAAGAATACTGAAAGAATCTGAAAGAATGCAGCAAGAGGCATCTCTGGAATTGCATAAAGCCCTGTTAGAAGCGAACCCAGAGAGGCTTGCCATAGAGGAAGAATTAGCAGCTGTCGCAACTGAAGTACAGGCCCTAGAAAGAGCTGTATATTCTGACAATGAATGCAGCAAATGCAGCAATGTGCTTGGGCCAGAAGCTGAACTCCAAGATTTTCTGCAATGCACTTCAGAGTACATCTAGCAATACTCCACGCCAAGCAGCAATGCTCATCTAGATGGAAAAGACAACCTTCAAGAAGCAAGCCAGAGATGCTACACAGCACCACTACAAGCCAATGACAAGCCCCAAGCCTACAAACGAGAGAGCTCTAAGCAAAGCTGCACCCTACACCCAAGGTACCTTAGCTTGCAAATTATCCTACAGGATCAGCCTTCATGCCAGAGCAGCATAGAAAGGACCAGCTGAAATCAGAGACTCTTAAAAGATATGACTACACAATACCTAATAGTTAAATGGTTCAGAACTAAATCTGCTGAGCATGCAAAACCAGGAAATAAACATAAACTACTCTAAAATCTTAAAGCCTTAAAATGGGACAGACTTGATGAGTGTTATGGTTCAGCAGAAGCAGTGAAAAATGCACTATTCAAAAGATTTGATAGTTTTCCAGAAGAGCAAGTGAAACAAACAATGATAAGATGGGCTAAAAACTTTGGTTATTCAATAGAATTAGACAAATAGAAGAAATTGTGGGATAGAAACTGTAAATTAACAATGTCAACGGCCTATAAGGAAAATCTATACAAAATGTTTTATAGATGGCATTTACCACCGGCGAGGTTAGCTAAGATGTTTGAAAACTTATTAGCTAAATGTTGGAAGTGTAATCAGACACCAGGTTCATATTATCATATGTGGTGGACATGCCCAAAGGCAAAAAAATACTGGTCTAAAATACATACTTGGTTAGAAAAAATGATAAAACAACACATAGATTTGAAACCAGAAATATTTCTGCTTGGGATACTACCAGAACAGTATAATAAAGGGAATACAGATTACAGATTACAGATTAACAGAGTTAGAAGGGACCTAGTAGGTCATCTAGTCCAACTCCCCGCTCAAGCAGGAGTCCCTACACCATTTCCGACAAATGGCAGTCTAATCTCATCTTGAATGTCTCAAGTGTTGGAGCTCTCACAACCTCTGAAGGCAAGCTGTTCCACTGGTTGATCGTTCTCACTGCCAGAAAGTTTCTTCTTATTTCCAGGTTGAATCTCTCCTTGGTCAGTTTCCATCCGTTATTCCTTGTCTGGCCTTCAGGTGCTTTGGTAAATAGCTTGATCCCCTCCTCTCTGTGGCAGTCCCTCAAATATTGGAACACTGCTATCATGTCTCCCCTGGTCCTTCTCTTCGCTAGACTAGCCATGCCCAATTCTTGTAACTGTTCTTCATATGTTTTAGTTTCCAGTCCCTTATTCATCTTAGTTGCTCATCTTTGCACGCCCCTCAAGTCTTGGAACACTGCTATCCTGGCTCCCCTGGTTCTTCTCTTCACTAGACTAACCATGCCCAGTTCTTGTAAACGCTCTTCGTATGTTTTAGTTTCCAGTCCCCTAATCATCCTGATTGCTCTCCTCTGCACTTTTTCTAGAGTCTCGACGTCTTTTTTGTAGTGTGGTGACCAAAACTGGATACAGTACTCTAGGTGTGGTCTAACTAAGGCTTTGTAGAGTGGTATTAGTACCTCCCTAGATCTAAATTGTATCTCTCTATTAATGCAGTTTAGGATTGTATTGGCTTTTTTGGCTGCCGCTGCACACTGCTGGCTCATGTTTAGTTGGTTGTCTACTAGGACTCCAAGATCCCTCTCACAGTCACTGCTATTGAGTCTGGTTTCACCCAGTTTATATGTATATTTTTGGTTGTTTTTTTTTTTACCTAAGTGTAGGACTTTACATTTGTCTGTATCTTGAACCAGAGGTGGGTTGCTACCGGTTCGGACCGGTTCACCCGAACCAGTAGCAACCCGCTGGTGATGTCACAATGATGTCACCAATCCAGTTCGGTCGGTGCCGGTCCGTGGGCGCCGCCATCTTTTTTTATTTTTTTTATTTTTTATTATTGTTATTTTTTTCTTCTGTGCATGCACAGAAGCCGAGTTTCCGGCACTGTGCATGCGTCGCCATCTTATTTTCGGCTTATTTTATTTTTTTTTATTTTTTATTTTTTACTGTGCATGCGTGCGCCCCCGAGGCGTGCCCACGTGAACCAGCAGTGAGGTAAGTCAGAACCCACCCCTGTCTTGAGCCTATCCTCTAGGGTGTTAGCTATTCCTGCCAGCTTAGTATCATCTGCAAATTTGGTTAGTTCCCCTTCTATTCCCTCATCTAAGTCATTTAATATAATTCTGCATGTAGTAACGGCAGCAAGAATAGTCTTGGCACAACAATGGAAAAATGATGAGGTCCCGACAGATGAAAGTGTAATAAAAAATATTAGAATGTGCTGAGATGGATAGACTGACACTTAAGATAAAAGAAAAGGAAGAAACAGAATACTTTTTAACATGGGATATATTTTACCAATGGTTAACTAACAAAAACAGAGGTTAGAATTTAAAAAGAATTCAAAGAGATAATAAAAATCTATACAGAAAATATTGCAAGATGGACAAACTAATTGTTTTATTATTTTACGATTAATATTGATATGTTTATTAAGATTACTAGTATGATTATGGTTATTGTTGTACCTTTACTTAAAATTAATTATGCCCAGACAACACACTGTTCAGATAGACATGGAATTTTTTATGTTTTTAATTAAAAAATGTACCAATAAAACATATATATATATATATAAAAGATTTGATAGATTTCCCAAAATATTTAACAGACCCTATCAGAAACCTATGACTTACTAAGGAAACTTCAAGTAGCTAAGTCAGAAGGAAACTTGCAAGGACTTGCATTCCTTGACACAACCAGAGGTGTCAACCCCATTGTTACCCTATATTTACAAGATCAGTAAATCACACAGGGCTCCAAATACAAAAGAACATACAATGTTCCATTTCCTCCCTTCTTTATGGACTTTATATGCCAACAAGCTAAAACAAGAAGTGATCCTAGCTTTGACTTCACATTGCCATGTGCTGCTCCTTCAGGACACAAGCCTTGTAAGCCTCCAGTAACAGTCCATAAAACTACCATGACTCATCCAGATTCCTTTCACAGATCTGCCAGCTCCTCTCACACAGAAACTGAGACCAGAGATCCTGGTAAGCAGTGTCCTTTACCCCATAAGCCACATCCTCTCCTAAAATGCAGAGGCTTCAGAAAGAGTCCAGGGAAGATTGCAAAGCTTTCCTGAAAGAAAACAACTTTTGCTACAAGTGCTGCTCATCAGCCCTTCACTTTGCCAAGGAATGTAAGGTTAGTGTAAAATGCACAGAATGTGGCAGCACACTCAGCGCCAGCTCGATGGACTTTACAACACACTCACAATGCCAGTGAGCACATCGGGGAGGAAGAACATACTGCTACAACCACAACAGAAACCAAAAAGCACAGAAGTCTGCAAAGGAAATGTAGGTGGTAGGTCCTGCCCCAAAATCTGTTTAGTTTCTCTATTCCTTAAAAACCTGTGCAGGAATTGTGGAGACAGTGGGGAGAAGAGCATCTGGTTACCAAGTCAAGTCAGTAGATGGGAAAACATGCCTGAATTTATCAACTCTTATTGAATGCAACCAGATTCCTGAGCACAGATCTGAAATCCCTACACCAGATGCACAATTCATCACCCACCTATGAACTTCATAGCACACCTGATAACAGAGCTCGATCCTTAGGCTCAGATAATCTTGCTCTTAGGAAGAGATATCTTACAAGTCTACAAAGCATGAGCTCAGATCAGGGGTGGGTTCTGACTTACCTCGCTGCCGGTTCGCTTCCTCCCGCGCCGCGTGGGCGCGCCTTGGGGACGCACGCATGTGCAGTAGAAAAAAATTTCAAAAAATTCAAAGAAATTTAAAATAAGCCGAAAATACGATGGCGACGCATGTGCAGTGCTGGAAACTCGGCTTCTGTGCATGCGCAGAAGAAAAAAAAATTAAAAATTTTTTTAAAAAAAGATGGCGGTGCCCACGGACTGGCACCGACCGAACCGGATTGGTGACATCATTCTGACATCACCAGCGGGTCGCTACTGGTTCGGGCGAACCGGTCCGAACCGGTAGCAACACACCTCTGGCTCAGATCCTCCATATGCTCATAAATTAGACCTAGAATGGGGTCATTATAGGAGATACCTGTTTTTTAAATGTGCACAAACCAACCTCTGTTAACAGCATGCTTATAAACACATTAAAGAATGGGTATCCTTCTATTTTTCAGCCCTGCCACAATCAATTCCTCTTAAAGGAATCACTATACATTACCCATTTGCCTTGTCCCTTCATAGGCTCCTTTAGTGACAACCTCACCTGTGACAGTGACCAAGATCATTTAAGGTGCACAGTCTTCCAAATGACAAAAGATGACAATTGGATGGCAATGTCTAATGAGGACAAACTCCCTTTAGAAATGATGGAGCAGGCTTAGTCAAAGATACTAACCCCTCTTCCCTTCAGACCACACAGGTGACGCCTGCCTAACAATAAAGAACAAGCTATAGCATGCTCCTTGCCACAGTCTTCAGAGTTTATCTATGCTATTTATATCACAGAACCTGTGGAAAATAACACAGCTTAAATGGTGCAGCAGCCTATAGTCACACCACAAACATTAGCAAAGGCCAAAGAGCAATTGAACCAGTCTTCTGAAAGGACTTCCATGGTATTTGTTCAAGAGGAACTTCCATTCAGTCAGCCACAGGAGGATCCTAACATAAGGTATGAAATAAATACATCAGAGACTGTTGCATTTTCAGAACAAATTGGTTTCCTCATTTCAGAGGTGGGTCCTCTCAACATATATGCCAAGGATTCAGTTTCATCTGTCCAAACCAAATGCAGAGAAAGAAGGAGCAGTTCACAGAAGGGCAAATCCCCTGATCTACATTTGCTAGTCAGTAGTGGGTTTCACTTACCTTCGCTACTGGTTCGGAACTGTGAACGCGCGCACACAGAACCTTCTGCGCATGCACAGATCGTCCATGATGACATCCGGGCGGGTGGGCGGAGCATCCCGCCACTACCGCTACCGGTTCACCCAAACCAGGGCGAACCGGTAGCAACCCACCACTGTTACTAGTGGACATGGCTTGCAAGTAAGAGCATTTTCCGAAGAAAGAACGTTCAACATCTCACAGATATCTGATGAATGGAAATTCTTCATCCAATGCAGAATCTGAGGGCAACTTCACAATAGCAGAAGCAGTGATGTGCCAGCCTTGAAGCCAAGTCACTGTCCAGACTCCTTCAGACTTGACACATGTCCCATTGCTACAAAATGGTGCTGGATATATATCAGATGACCTCAACAATTTTAGGGGAGAGGCTAGCAATGGGATCTTATATTCCAAACTTAGATCACTGTCAAGTTCCCAGTCATATCGGAAACTACAGTCACATCACTCTATCATAAAAGCAATGGCAGATCACCTAATGTTTTCATGCAATTGCTCTGGGTTTATCCCTGGCACACCAGCTAAATTCTTCCAGTAGCATAATGCAGGGAAAGGCCCCCAATCCATCCCTACTGTTGTGGAGCCGCTTGGTACCTGTCAGCAACTAGAAGCTGATCTTTCCTGTAAAATCTTTGAGGGGACTCATATCTCATCCCTGCTACCCCAACTTCCATTTGTGCTTTGATAGGGACATGTCAGTGTTGGGATCATAGCATTTCATGCGACCAGAACATGCTACTCTTCACTCTCAATGTACAAAGTTGAGACCCCTTTTGCCACCACTGCTACCATCTGAAGACTCAACTAGTGGTATCCATTGATACCAGGAGGGGAGTATCATGCCTCCAGCATAATCATCCTTATTATCTCCTTCTCTGAAGGGGTGTTTTCACTTTTCCATTGCTGAGCATATACCATTCTCACTGCCGTCAGGATGTGTAGTATTAGGTATATTGACCCTTTACTATAGCCATCTGTTATAATGCCTAATAGAAATAGTTCTTTTTTAAATTCTATACGTTGTCCAACCAATTATGTTTTTTATTGCTATTGTTGTTCTTTAATGTATCTTGAGCTCCATCTAGTGTCCAAACATGAATCTATTGATTGGAAGCTCACCCGACCCTTTAAGGGTCATCTTCCCATCAACTCTCATTCTAAAAACAAGTGCATCCTGGGAAGCCAGACTCCATTTCTTTTAGCATTCTGAGGAAACTGAAGCACCAGGAAGAATCCAGCCTAAACCATGACACACGTTCATCTGAGGACAAAAATCCACATCCCATACACACAGCATCACTGTTGAGATTTAGATTTATCTGTGTTTGTAAATTGTTATGCCCACCAGCAACTCAACACTGCCTATTTTGTATTTGAGTTCTTATTGTATGTATTTCTATTTTTTTCCAGCTTTACCCATCCTGTCCCTTTAATCTAGCATCCAGATCTATGCACACAATCTGTTTTATTGGAGGATAGGTGGGTTTAGTTGTATGTCAAGCTGCACATAAGGTAACGTGTAGTGAGGACAGAACAGTATTTCTGATGGATATAGTGTATCTACACAGACAGTTTCTTTCTCCAATAATAAGGATTTAAATGTACAAGAATAAAAAACCTCCCTTTTTATGACCCTGTAATTCCTATTTAGGGTAGAGTTGGGGTGACTGGATGGAGCTGAGCATTTACTGCCTGGATGCCCTTCCTAACACCAGACAGAGTTCACAGCAGATATTTTCTTTCTTTGTGCCCTAGGAGAGAAACCACTACTTATGATTAAACTCACAACCTTCTGAGTGGGAGACAAGCGTCTTCACCACTAGGCTATCATGCTGCTCATTTAAATATACAAGAATAATTGGCAATAAATTGCATCCTATTGTTATTTTCTTTTAAAGCTATAAAAGTAAATAAACTTACATAAGTTATAAATCTGCATCTATTATTTAAAGATAATTAAGTATATATGCTGCCTGAAATCAAAAGTTCAGTTTTAATCTTGATTATTGCTGTCACAATTGCTAAGTCCCTCTTTCCATGGCTGTGCTAATCACCTACATTTGAATAGGTGGAAGACTATATTGGCATGAAACTTATTGTCCCCATAGGTGATCCTTATTCTGATTCTATTGCGTCTCTTGTTTCATACTTCAGACATGTTTCAATACTATAAGGTAGTGTGAGAAGAGGAAAACTAGAGTTTGATTATATAGGTCTCAGAAGGATAGTAGGTCCTAAAAAGCTACATGAACCAAAGTTTTAGATAGAAAGATTTCAAAGTGTATCAGAACTATTTGTAATCCTGCTGAGCTGTTGCTGTGAAATGTGATTTTGCAAAGTACGTAGTTTTAAAAACTGTGAGAAATAAGGAACTGAAAGTAGCCGATTGATAGAGGTTTGCTATGTACACGGGTATATGTAGAGACTGTCTGTCAGTAAGAAAGAACAAGGAAGTAAGTTGTGAAATGCGTGCAGAAAAGTATAAAAAAATGTCTTGGGATGAGTTCAGGGCCACTGGCCGTAGCTATTCCTTGCTGGACCTAGCTATTGTCTCTGGACCTCATTGCAATGGGTTATTGATGTAAGTAATGTTATGATGGCGGTTCATGTTTCAAATTGCTCATGAAATAAACCTCTGAATCTTAAAGTAAGATTGTTTATTGTACTGCTGTTTCCTGTTTCTTCTATTGGAATATTTTATGACACAATCTTATTTCATTCTTCAACATTATGACTAAATACTGGGGACACAATATACTTACACTTCAGCAAGGCATTCGACAAAGTAGACCACAACCTACTTCTTCTTAAGCTAGAAAAAGCTCCTTCTCCTGCCTTCAAGTCCTTTCCTCTGCCCTTTTCATCACAGCAGGCACCAAGCCTCCTCCCAAGGTACTGCTGATAAAGCCTTATAGTTTTTATATACTTTGATGCTGTCCTCAGTTACTGTTAAACAAGGGGGAAATACTACTTTAACACTGGCATGTGACTTGTGGCTGCTTCATTCAAAGACTGCAGAACAGGCAGACATTGTAGAAGGAAGATGATGCCAGAGCAACTTTGTGCTGTAGCTAAGTGGAAATCAGGAAAAGTCCCGAGACAACACAAAATGGGAGATCTTGTTATAGATTTCTATCTGTTTGCTGAGATGACCGTAAAAAATATTTGGCTTACAGGGATTTTGGTAAGAGACAAATTTTCCTCATAAGGAATTTTAGACTCTTTCATGGGGAACAATGTGGGCATATTTTCTTGTTTGTGTGTGGGTTTTGAAGGAGATAACCAAACAGAGATTAAAGCCTCGAACAAAGAAGAGGAAGAAAAACCCATGTGCTGCTCATATGTGGCTTGCTCTTGCTTCTGTTTGTCCTCTCATTCCTTATAATCTGTATATGCTGTGGAGTTTAATGTTTGAGGATGATATGAGGACATGGCATCCAACAGCAAATACATTGCATCATCTTGTACCAGCTTTCAAGGGACAGGTGGACACATTGCAGCCTTTTTAGAGCCACCCAATTTGTAATCTTGCTGATTGAACAGTAGCCTCATTTTCTGATTCCGCAATCAATCCTCCCTTTTGTCATCCTTAGATTTCTCTGTATGAAGCCAATTAAGAAATATTTTTTCTTATTACAGAGCTGTATGAAGCATTTGTTTCTAAGGCCATTTAATTAAACGTCAGAGAAGTATTTGGATGCATATGTAGAGAACCGAGATAAATATAATATCTTTGTACTTGTTAGGGTGCAAAACACAAAATAGTATCTTCAAATCATTGATTAGTAGCTCAGCCCTTCATCTTAGAGCAGGGGTGTCAAACTCACGTGGTCGCGTCATCATCACGTGACGACTTATCACAACTTTTTTTCCCTTCGCTAAACCAGGGGTGGGTGTGGCCAGCACATGATGCATCCGGCCCGCGGGCCATGAGTTTGACACCCCTGTCTTAAAAAGAAAAAAAGCCTGAATTCATAAGTATGTTATACCATATTTAGTAATCCTATTCTAATATATGTTCCTAGTAGAAATGTGCAATGAAAATGAATAGATGTCTATAATTTTTTTCAAATGCTACATAGTGGTTCATTTATGATTAGTAATTAATACACATTTGTTAAACATGAATGTAACTTATGAGTAAAAGGAGATTATGAAGGGAAAGCAGAATCTTATGATCTTCAATTCCCCAGGACTGAAGACAAACACACTGTAGGAAGCACTCCCCCATAAGAATGAAATATTTTGGGAAATATTAAAAAGGCAGGATAAAATATTTCCCCTAAAGGAGAAATAAAAAATTCTTAAGGGAGGCAGAAACCAGCCCCAGTTTCCCTGCCCCAAGCAGAAACTGAGGAGGCCAGTTTATAGAAATGCAGATTTGGTAATCCATTCAGAAAGACTGAGTCAAGACAGAAATTCAGATAAGCAACAAACAAAAGGTTGACAAAATTAGCTGAGACAAACATCTAGGATTTGCATTTCCTCTTTTGGCTATAGAGCCAGTTATGACCCCTACATAACCCCAACATGACCCCCATAGGAATCCAGAAGGTATAGAAACCCACCCACTCTAAACTCCATTTTGTCAGCTGTCCCTGAATCACATGTGGTTGGTGGTTCTGCTTCATCAATAAAGAGAACCTTTCTTTCCAATCAGCCTCCAGCCTCCATTTTATTTCTAGTGCCTTTCTCCCGGATTGGAACTGAACCAGATGGATTTGCCTTCCAACAACACCATGCATAAACATTCCTGATCTGGAAATGGCATAGAAACTACAACCTTTTGGAAAATTCAAAGGAATCATGGTCCATTTCAGAAATTTCTACCTAACCATATTAAATCTTTTCTCAGAATTGAAATAAATAGTAACAGCTGGATTCTGTTTATTTTGAATTATAATGAAAGCTTAATTAACAGTCCTCTTGTGGCATTTTAATGGCATCATATGAATCCAGCCTGAGTTGGGAGCATAATTTTGAAAAAGCTATCTGTAAACCTGTAAACCATGGACTCAAATAAAATCTTAGCAATTACATTCATCAAGGGAAGAGGCCTGTAACTGAAATATGGTACTTTGAAATCATTACTTTCTGATGTAACACAATACTTCGGTTAGTGCAGCCCAAGATTATTCTTTTCTAGATCTCCATAATACTGCTTGCTCATACTTGTCTGAATATATCATCCTAAATTTGTACAGGAATAGAATTTTGCAGCTAATCATCTTCTTCAAGGCTACATCCTAATAGATAGACACCCCAACCTACTAACCTTAGCATTTATGTGCAACACCATGATCTCCTCATACTATTTCTCTTTATATAAGTATTTGTAAGTAAGATTATCCAATAGATGCCCGTGTAGTATAATTGTCAATTATTTCTTAGCTGATGCAAGAAACATTTCCTAGCTGCTTGAAACTAATCAAGATCCAAGTATATCCTCCATTGATTCTTCCATAATCATGTCATTGGAGTATTGTGTCCAGTTCAATTCAAAAAGGGCTATGACAACTGAAGCAAGTGCAGAGAGGGGCTAGCAAGTTGGGGAAGAATCAGGAAACCAAGCACTATGGGGAATGTTTAAAAGATCTGAGTATCTTCAGTCTAGATACTTACAGACGATGTGATAGCCCTCTTTATATATTTGAAGGGCTGTCACATGGACGAATAGTGGACATGTGCTATTGCCCCAGAGGACAGGACCAGAACTAATAGATTAAAATTACATAGAAAGAAGTTCAGGCAAGACTCCAAGAAGTACTTTTCAGTCAGTAGAACAGATGGACAAGTGATAAGTTATTCAATAGAAACAGTCCAATGGAGGTTTGATGTTCAAGATTGTTCAGCTCAGGATCCCATGCTGAGCAGAGGGTTGCACTCAGTGACCACTAAGTCCCTTCCAACCCAATGATTCTATGAATTCACAAAAAAATCCCTTTGTCCCCACCATAAAAGTGACATATAATGTTAATGCTCAATGTGTTTGACATTTGTCTAAGCAGTTTGGAGAAGCTGGAGTGGATGGGTGAGAGGTGAGCTTCCGAATGTAAAAAGAATATCCTGAAATGCAGCAACAACATTACCCTGATATAACAGCAAACTAGGATGAAACAGTCTTGTCTCTTTTTGGCTAGCCAAAACCAAAACATTTTAGCCCCCTCCCCCAAGTTTCATGCACCAATTGATTATGCCCACTTATCTTGACTGTCTTGCCCTTTTTTCTGCCAGATAGATTAGGGTTAAGTTTATTGATTAGTGATTGAGACAGTTAATTTTGTGAATTTATGTACCATGCCATAACCACAAAGGTAGTGCAACAATTAGTTATGTCTGCAGCAGGCAAGAACTTTTCAGGGGGTCCTTGGTGCTCTCTGAGCTTGGTTGTTTTCTTGCAGATGTTTCATTACCCAAATTAGGTAACATCATCAATGCTAATATGGAGTGGGGTTTATTCTCAGTTTATATTCTAGTGGCTGGCCCTGTCACTAGAATGTAAGCTGAGAGCAACTCCACTCCTTACTAGCACTGATGATGTTACCTAGTTTGGGTAATGAAATGTCTGCAAGAAAACAAACAAGCTCAGAGAGCACCAAGGACCCCTCATTTCAACCCCGAGCTACAAACAACTCACCACAGCCAACTTACTATGGCTAATTCACCATGGCCAACTCACCATAGCAAACTCACCACAGCCAACTTACCATGGCCAACTCACCACGGGACAATTCGCAAACAGCCAACTCACCACGGGACTAATTGCCACAGGGCAAAAGTTACTTAATATTGAAGAAATAGTGAAATAGAATCATTAAAGAAAGGATGCAAAAGGAGGGACAAAATGAAATGTGAATGACAAAAATTAAAATTATTTTTAAAATTATTTTAAATAAATAAATAAAATTGTTGAATTGGCCTGTGGTGAGTTTTCACATGGCAAATTGGCCGCAGCGAATTGTCCTGTGGTGAGTTGCCTTTGGCGAGCTAGCCATGGTGAATTGACAGTGGTGAGTTGGCCACGGCAAGTTGGCTGTGGCAAGTTGTCCCATTCCGGCTTTCAGACATGAGATTTTAACACTTAGTGGCAGACAATAAAAGCAATTAAAGCCAGGGTTTTTTAAAGCTGTGTTTTTCAACCACACAATCATGGTGCAGTGAGCATGAGAGTAAAGGAGGATCTGTCCTAAGTTTTGCATCATTACAAATTAAATGAAGTTGACAAAGTGGTAGAAGAGCTATAGATTAGGACTGGGCTGTGTTTCAGGATCAATTCTGAAAACCTGCTTCAGAAAATGTAAGTTCCAGGCTTTTTTCCATGACATAGTTGCTTTAATGAGTTACAGGCAGGTGCTGCGTTTTGAAGAACCTCCTCTAAACCACAGGTCACCAACCGGTGGTCTGCGGACCACTGGTGGTCCGTGAGAAAATTTTGGTGCTCCGCGGCGCACCCGGGTGGAGGAGCTGCTCCGGGATGACTAATGGCCAGTCCTGTGACTAGAGCTCTGGAATATGGGACAGCTCATGGTGGGGTTGGAAATCTCCGCCATAGAGGGAGCTACGTGAAACTTGTAACTTTGCAGTGCAGCCCTCGCTGGCTGGAACGAGGTAATGGTGCAGAGGGGGGCTGTGCAGGTGGGCCAAAGCAACGGGTATTGGCAACCTGCGGCTCATTCTTCCCCCTGCTGTGGCTTCCTGTCGGCTGAACCCACCAG
This sequence comes from Thermophis baileyi, assembly GCA_003457575.1. Lineage (NCBI taxonomy): Eukaryota > Metazoa > Chordata > Lepidosauria > Squamata > Dipsadidae > Thermophis > Thermophis baileyi. The sequence continues at coordinate 32,670 of QLTV01000061.1, read as the reverse complement.
TGGCTGGCCCGCCCCTCGCCCTCCCCTCCCACTCACTCCTTGCCTGGCCTGAGAAGGGAAGGGCAGGGGATGGAGATTTGCTCCAAATTCCAGAGCAGGAATGAAGCTTCATCTCTTGCTGGGTCTCGCGGGCATTTCTTCCAGGCCTTGTTGGTGCTCTATGCAACTTGGTCTCTCAGGGAGATATGTGACTTCCTCTCAGCCCTGAGACACTGGCCCAGCCTGGCTGTTTCTCTCCGCCACTGCTGGCCTGCCCACTGCTTTTGCAGTGCAGTTAAATTATGCTCGCTTCAGAATGGGGGACACGGCATCCCCTTCTCCTCCTGGAGCCCATTACGACGCGGAGCATTGGCTACAGCCGGGTCGGGTGAATGTCGGGGAGGAGAGCAGGTCGTGCGTCTCCCCAAGCGACCGAAGTGTGTCCAGCACCATTGGCCTGAGAAGGGAAGAGCAGGGGATGGAGATTTGCTCCAAATTCCAGAGCGGGAGCGAAGGTTCATCTCTTGCTGGGACTTGCGGGCATTTCTTCTGGGCCTTGTTGGTGCTCCACGCACCTTGGTCTGTCAGGGAGATGCGTGGCTTCCTCTCAGCCTGAGACACTGGCCCAGCCTGGCTGTTTCTCTCCGCCACTGCTGGCCTGCCCACTGCTTTTGCAGTGCAGTTAAATTATGCTCGCTTCAGAATGGGGGACACGGCATCCCCTTCTCCTCCTGGAGCCCATTACGACGCGGAGCATTGGCTACAGCCGGGTCGGGTGAATGTCGGGGAGGAGAGCAGGTCGTGCGTCTCCCCAAGCGACCGAAGTGTGTCCAGCACCAACAAAGGCTGAAGGAGCACCTGCGAGACCCAGAGAGTGCCGGAGAATGAGAATGAGAGAGAGATAGACAGAGAGAGAGAGAAAGAGAGAAAGAGAGAGGGGGGGAGAGAGAGATATGAGAGAGAGAGAGAGAGAGATGACAAAGAGGGAGAGAAAGAGAGGGGGGAGAGAGAGATGAGAGAGAGGGGGGAGAGAGAAAGAGAGGGAGAGAGAGAGATGTCAAAGAGAGAGAGAGAAAGAGATGAGAGAGAGACAGACAAAGAGAGAGGGGGAGAGAGAGAGGGAGAGAGGGGGAGAAAGAGATGAGAAAGAGAGAAAGGGAGAGGGAGAGGGAGGAGAGAGGAGAGAGAAAGAGAGGGGGAGAGAGAGAAAGAGGAGGTGCGTCCAGCACCAACAAAGGCTGAAGGAGCACCTGCGAGACCCAGAGAGTGCCGGAGAATGAGAATGAGAGAGAGATAGACAGAGAGAGAGAGAAAGAGAGAAAGAGAGAGGGGGGGAGAGAGAGATATGAGAGAGAGAGAGAGAGAGATGACAAAGAGGGAGAGAAAGAGAGGGGGGAGAGAGAGATGAGAGAGAGGGGGGAGAGAGAAAGAGAGGGAGAGAGAGAGATGTCAAAAGAGAGAGAAAGAGGGAAAGAGAGACAGATATATAGAGAGATAAAGGATAGGGAGATAGATGGTTGAGAGAGAGAAAGAGATGAGAGAGAGAGAGACAGAGAGAGGGGGAGGGGGAGAAAGAGATGAGAGAGAGAGGGAGAGAGAGAGAGAGACAGAGAGGGGGAGAGAGAAATGAGAGAGAGAGAGAGAAAGAACGAGAGAGGGGGAGAGAGATGAGAGAAAGAGAAAGAGGGGGGAGAGAAAGAGAGGGGGGGGGGGAGATGAAGAGATCCCGGTGTTTTTTTTTCTGTGGGAAACAGGTCCAAATGGCTCTTTGAGTGTTTAAGGTTGCCGACCCTGATATTTAGCATGAAGGGGGGGGGGGGAAGAAAAGAAAAAAACAAAGCTAAAAGTGCAGAAAAGAAAGAAAAAAATTATTAAAAAGTGTTCTCCAATTTTCTTTTATAAGAGCTACAAGCCTCTTACTTTATGGTTTTGAAAGCAGAGAAAAAAAGAACCGACAGAAAAAGAAAGAGAGAAAAAGGGGGAGAGAGAGGAGAGGGAAAAAGAGAAAAGAGGGGGAGAGAGATGAGAGAAAGAGAAAGAGGGGGGAGAGAAAGAGAGGAGGAGGGAGAGATGAGAGAGAGAGAAAGAGATGAGAGAGAGAGACAAAGAGAGAGGGGGGAGAGAGAGAAAGAGGGGAGAGAGAAATGAGGGAGAGAGAGAAAGAGGGAGAGAGAGAAAGAGAGGGGGGAGAGAGTGAGAGAGAGAAAGAAATGAGAGAGAGACAGACAAAGAGGGGGGAGAGAGAGAGAAAGAGGGGGAGAGAGAAAGAGAGGGGGAGAGAGAGAAAGAGAGAGGGGAGAGAGGGGGGGAGAGAATGCCTGAAGGACCCCATCCCGTCACTGGGAGTCCAGGCGCTTCAGCAAGCAGCGCAATGGATTTGTATTAGTGGTCCGCGGGATTTAAAATTATGAATGTAGTGGTCCCTCATGTCCAAAAGTTTGGGGACCCCTGCTCTAAACTGAATCCAGAGCACAGAAGTATGATGTACATCATTTTGGAGATACGGATCAGTAGAACTGTCAGTGGAGGATGGATTATGTAGGAGGATTAATCTTGCTGTTTGAAAGTAGCATCTCATCTGCACTGTTGACAGGGCACTTCATTGCCATACGTTTCATTATTATGGCACAATATTCAAAATGGAGCTTCATGGATTTGATAGTTCTCAGTCTATGTCCTAGTGGATTTATGTAGCTGTGGCAACACTGTTCCAACTGGCACTAGTAAATTGAGGCCAGAAAGACGGTTACAGAGATTTACATTGGAGTAAATGAAGAGGCTAGCTAAATCTGGTTGCAGGTTGGCACTCTTCACATAGAGTAGAACTTGATTCCTGACTTCCCAATGGAAGGGGGTTATGACTTCCCAGATGAAGTCTCAAAACGCAGCACCAGCCTGCAGCCCTAGGATGCCCAAATCATCTCAGACAGGTACTAAACAGGTTCCAGCTTGCTGAGTATATCTGAGATCAGCCAAGGCAAAAGAAGCCAGGCCAGGCATCAGCTGCTGTGACTTGGGGTTCTGACAGCTGTCAAAATTTGGAACATTAATGCTAATTCCAAGATTGAATTTTACTGAAATTTTTTATTTGGATAAGTCAGTCTGGTCTTGAAAGGAAATGAATAAAACACTCCTACTAGTAATGTTACAAGAATTGTGGATAGTTAAACATCCATTCTACTGAGCCAATTACTTTCTGGGAATTATTGTTAAATTTCACATTTAGGTTTATTAGCTGTTGGGCATTGTATTACTGGCTAGAAAAGAAAAGGCTTGCTATGATTGAATTTCTTGTCTAATACAAGAGTTTTCTAAAGTATGCCTATCCTTACTTCTGATCAGGGGTGAAATGCTACCGGTACGGACCGCTTCGGGAGAACTGTTAGCGAAAATGTGGCCTGGTTTGCCGAACCGGTAGCAACGGCTGGCTGGCCACGCCCCCAACCGGTCCCCCGCTCGCCGCTCGCTCGCCCTGCAAACGGATGTCCCAGGGCTGCACATGCGATGTGCAGACTTCGATCTATCCCCATTTCCCTTTGGCACGCTGCCTTGGCGAGCAGCCCGGCCTGAGGCCACCCGCTCGCCTCCCTCCCCAGTCCACGGCATCTGTGCTCTGGCCCTATCCCGGCCAGCCTGATGTCATGCTGGAGAGCCAGCAGTCCAATGCGGTGTGCATGTGCAGCAGCTCCGGGGCATCAGCTTGCTGTCCCGGAGAGGAACCACCGCCGCCGCTGCTGCCACCGCTGCTGCCGCCACCACCACTGCCGCCACCGCTTTTAGCCTCATAGCAGCAGCACAAGAAGGTAAGGCTGATGCTGGTGGGGGGAGGAGGAAGACCCACTGCACTTGTCCGAGGAGCCGCTTCAGAGGGACATGGCGAGGCTCACTCGCGTTTTGGGCGAGTCCGACACGCATCCGGTTTACAGGACCATCCTGAAAATGAAGCTTGCTTCCCCTTCCTCAGACGCGGCAAAAGGGCCTGGGCTCAGTGACGTAATTCACGCCACCCACCCACCCACGCGCACGTGGGCGCCTCGGAGGAAGCAGCAGCATCAGCGGCTGCGGCAATGGCATCTCGCCCTGAGGTGTCATGGCCAGGTCCTAGCGCTCGAGAGGCTCCATTCTGCAGGCCGGATGCGCATCGGACTCGCCAAAGCCGCTTTTGCCTCGGACGTTTTCTCTCCAGGACGCAGCGGGCGAGAGAAAAAGAGCAGGGCGGAGCCCGGGAGGCTGCCGAACGAAGAGCCGGAGAGGCCCGGTAGGTTCCTCTGTGGGGCTGCGCCCACCTGCGAGGCTTGTGGGGGGGGTTACCTTCCTGTGAGGCTGCTAGCCCCTAACCTGGGGAAACACCAGCTGTTCGTCGGAACTTTTTTAAAACTTTTTTTAGTTAAAAATGCTTTAAAAAATTTTTAAAAAATTGGCCATGCCCACCTAGTCTCATGACCCCCACCAAGCCACACCTACTGAGCCACGCCCACAGAACCAGTGGCAAAAAAAATTACATTTCACCACTGCTTCTGATCAAGCTATTTTCTCAGGATCTGGGGTAGGGCTACCTAAAATGAAAACCCAAAAATGATCTGAAAGTCAATGAATGAATGTGTGTCAGGGATGTCCACATGGTATGGTCCAAAAAGTGAAGATGTCTAGTTTTTATGTAGGTCCTTTGATTGCGCTGCTGTGGACAATAAACATGACTTTGTTTACCACAGTTTGCAGACACCCCAATACATAATACCTTTGGAATGGAGAGTGGAGAGAAAGTTAGGCACCATCTTTTTTCTATCGTCATCCAATCAATTGCCATCCATACCAATCAATGGTATATCGACAAAGTCCACTTCTGGTAATCATCCCAGAAGATAGTGGCAGCATTATTCTTGTATCCTCTTTTTAAATTAACTTTACATAATTACTTAGTTCTCTTGGTAGTTTGCACTGAGAAAATAATATCATGGACCAAAAAATAAAGCCAAGGTGAATCATAACAATAACAAAAAGCTATCCAAAGGAAAATGTTTCCAAGACTTTTTGAAAGCAAATAAAAGATTAGAACCTTGAACTGTGCTGGGGGAACTTTAGGAAAAACTGGAGCAGCTACAGAGAAGGTTTAATTCCCAACCTGGCATGAGACAGACCTGCAGAAACTTGACAGAGCTATCCAATGACCTCAAAGTGCAGGGGATGACATTTTCTAACATAAATCAGATCCAAGCTTTATGAAGCTTTAAAAATAACAACCAGTGCCTTGAACTTTCTAGAAACAAAAGGGTGTGTGAAATCTTCAGTAAAGGATAATTTGATCTCTCCAAGTTCTGCCAAGAGATCAGCTTGAATACTGCTGTATTCTAATACAGTGATGGCGAACCTATGGCAACTGTGACACAGGTGGCATGCGGAGCCATATCTGAGGGCACGTGAGGCGTTGCCCTATGTCAGCTCCAGTGCGCATGCGCGCACTGGCCAGCTGATTTTCGGCCTTCTTTTCGGCCGTTTTCGCTCTCCCCAGGCTTCAGGAAAGCCTCCTGAAGCCTGGGGATGGCGAAAAACGGCCCAACAGCCCAACCAGAAGTTCGTTTCTGAACTTCTGGTTGGCCCATTTGGCCGTTTTTCGCTCTTCCCAGGCTTCAGGAGGCTTTCCTGAACCCTGGGGAGAGTGAAAAACAGCCCAACGGGCCTACCGGAAGTCCGGAGGCTTCAGTGAGGCCTGTGCGCATGCGCGGGTGGGCAGCACGGGGGGTTGTGCGCATGCGCAGGGGGCAGCGCGGGGGTTGTGTGCATGCATGGGGGGAGGGCATTGCATTATGGGTGTGGGCACGAGCGCGCACACTATCGCGTGTGCGCGCACCCTTTTGGCACACGAGCCAAAAAAGGTTCGCTATCACTGTTCTAATAGATGTTCCTAGAGATGTTTCTAGTGCAAACACAAAGATAGCTGTATGAAATGCATTATGAAATCAACCTGAGACAATGAGTGCATGCAAGGATTTAGGTGATTTTCTTCATAGAAAGGTTGCAATTGGTTCATTGACCATATTGCTAGAAGGTGCTCCTGACTGTCACTTCAACCTATGAAGCCATGCAAATGTCTGGTTTCAGAAGCACCCAGAAACTGGATAGATCTACTGCTAGATCTAGTGGCAGATCTACCACTTTCTGGAACAGTCATTACTCACAATGAGCACTTCAGATTTGCCTGGATTCAGCCTCAATTTATTATCCCTCATCCAACATGTTATCCTCTGCAAGCAGGAGAAAACATTATTACCTAGATATATTATAAAGAAATAAATTTGGGAGTCATCAGCATAGTGATGACCCCTAATTTCAAATCTCCTGAAAATATCTTACTTCTTGGTAAGCTAGAAAAACGTGAGATAGATAGCATCACCATCAGATGGTGGGCATGCGAGCTCAGGTCCGGCGCACATGCGTGCGCCAGCCAGCTGATTTTTTGGGCCTTCTGGGCCCACTGGGAGTCAGGAAACAGGCTGTTTCCAGCCTCCGGAGTGGGTGGGGAAGGCCCGTTTTTGCTCTCCCCAAGCTCCAGAGCCTTTCTAGGAGCCTGGGGAGGATGAAAACGACCTTCCCCACCCCCCCGGAGGTCCTCTGGAGGCCAGAAATGGCCCGTTTCCCAACTTGAAACAGGCCATTTCTGGCTTCCGGAGGACCTCCGGGGGGTGGGGAAGGCCGTTTTTGCCCTCCCTAGCCTCCTAGAAAGGTTCTGAAGCCTGAGGAGAGCAAAAAAAGGGGACTTCCGGTCCAACCGGAAGTTGGCAAATGGGCCATTTTCTGCCTCCGGAGGGCCTCCGGGGTGGTGGGGAAGGCCGTTTTCGCCCTCCCCAGGCTCCTAGAAAGGCTCTGAAGCCTGGTGAGAGCGAAAAATGGGCGTGCCATCGGGTGCTGGGAGGGAGGGTCACGTGTGCATGTGTGGGGGGGCCCACATGGAATTATGGGCGTGGGCATGTGTGCGTGTGACCCCCCCCGTGCCCCCCTTTTGGCACGCAAAGCAAAAAAGGTTCGCCATCACTGCCCTAGATCATGGGTGTCAAACCCGTGGCATCACATTGCCTTCACATGACGTATCATGATGTTTTTTCCCTTCACGGAGCTGGCATGGGCATGGCCTGCACGTGACACATCCGGCCCATGGGCCACCAGTTTGACACCCCTGCCCTAGATGATAGGCTCAAGATCCAGATGGATCTTGACAGATTGAACCCTTGGCTCTATCTAACAAAATGAAATTCAATGTAGAGAAAAGTAAAGTCTTACACTTAGGCAAGAAAAACCAAAAGTACAGATATAGACTGGGTGAAACCAGGTTTAATAGCAGTAACTGTGAGAGGGATCTTGGAGTCTTAGTGGCCAACCAATTAAATATGAGCCTACAATGTGCAGCTGCAATAACAACAAAAACACCAATGCAATCCTAAATTGCATTAACAGAGGAATACAATAAAGATTAAGTGAGATACTAATACCACTCTATAAAGCCTTAGTAAGACCACACCTAGAATATTGCATCCAGTTTTGGTCACTACACTATAAAAAAGATGCTGAGACTCTAGAAAAAGTGCAGAGAAGAAGTGCAAGATGATTAAGGGACTGGAGGCTAAAACATACGATGAACAAGTTGCAAGTACTTGGCAAGGCTAGTCTAGTGAAGAGAAGGACCAGGGGAGACATGATAGCAGTCTTCCAATACTTGAGGGGCTGACACAGAGAGGAGGGGGTCAAGCTATTTTCCAAAGCACCTGAAGGCCAGACAAGGAATAATGGATGGAAACTGATCAAGGAGAGATTCAACCTAGAAATAAGGAGAAATTTTCTGACACTGAGAACAATCAACCAATGGAACGGCACATGGAGTGGCACACGGAGCCATATCTGAGGGCATGCGAGGCGTTGCCCTATGTCAGCTCCAGCACGCATGTGCACGCTGACCAGCTGATTTTCGGCCTTCTTTTCGGCCGTTTTTGCTCTCCCCAGGCTTCAGGAAAGCCTCCTGAAGCCTGGGGATGGCGAAAAATGGCCCAACGGGCCAACCGGAAGTTAGGAAACTAACTTCTGGTTGGCCTGTTGGGCTGTTTTTTGCTCTCCCCAGGCTTCAGGAGGCTTTCCTGAACCATGGGGAGAGCGAAAATCAGCCCAATGGGCCTACTGGAAGTCCGGGGGCTTCAGTGAGGCCTGTGCACATGCTTGGGGGGGCAGCATGGGGGTTGTGCGCATGCATGGGGGGAGGGCATTGCATTATGGGTGTGGGCACCAGTGGTGGGTTCTAAATGATTTTGCTGCCGGTTCGTGCGCTCGCTCGTGCGTGCGCGTGATGCTTCTGCGCATCTGCATGTGCAGAAGCATCCTGGGTGGGTGGGCAGAGCCTCTTGCTGCCAGCACTACCGGTTCTAAGAACTGGTCCGAACTGGGAGCAACTCACCGCTGGTGGGCACGCGTGCGCACTCTTTTGGCACCCGAGCCAAAAAAGGTTCGCCATCACTGGACTAGAAGATCTACAAGGTCCCTTCCAACTCTGTTAATCTGTTAAAATCTGTTAAATCTACCTCACCCTGTCCCCAGAACTCCATGTACTGGAGACAGAATGGAGCCTCAGAAGGTATCATTAAAAAAAAACACCTCTTGCAAATAAATTGACCAGCAGGGGGCAGTATGTGTCCAATTCTGTGGAGGAATTGGGCAGCAAGCTGTCCAGATGAAGTAAGAGACACTGACACAAACTTGTAGTTTCTATATAAATAAATATATTTAACATTTATATTTACAGCAGACAAGATAGTCAGGAAAACAAGAACATCATGAGGAAACCAAAGAGCATACAAACACACAGAAGAAAGAAAGCGGGGGGAAAAGGGAAACTCTCCACAGCAACCAATCCAGAGGTGGGTTCCTCCCAATTCGGACCCGTTCGCACAAACCGGTAGCAACCTGTTGGTGACATCACGGAGCCGGTTTGGTTGGTGCCGGTCCGTGGACGCCGCCATCTTTTTTTTGGGGAAAAAAAATTTTTGGAAAAAAAAAAATTGGGGGAAATTTTTTTTTTCTTTTTTTTAATTTATTTTTTTCTTCTGTGCATGCGCAGAAGCCAAGTTGCTGGCACTGCGCATGCGCCGCCATCTTGCTTTGGGCTTTTTAAAAAAAATTGGAATTTTCAGCACTGCGCATGCGCGCACACGCAAAGCGCATGCGCGCCCACGAGGCACGCCCACACGACACGGGAGAAAGCGAACCGGCAGTGAGATAAGTTAGAACCCACCCCTAACTGGAAGGTTGGTGAATAATTTCTCAGGTTACTGATCTATCCAAAAGATTGTTAGATGGAGAAATTATTACTTCCAATGCTTTTTTAGAGATGTTACATTTCTAGAATTAAACTAATCCTACAAGATCCTTGTGTTTTTGTATACTTAATGGCTTTGTCATGAGGTCAGCTAAATTATTTTCTGATGGACAATAAATTAGGTCTATTGAATTTTCTTTCACTGCTTCTCTGACATTACAATATTTTATGTCAACATTCTTGCTTCTGGTTTTTATTCTCTCACCTGTTGCCATTTGTATACATATTGTGTTAGTTTCGAATGCTGGCATAGCTGCTTTCACTTCAATATCCAAATCCTTTACCAATTGTATATACCATGTTATCTCTGAGCACAACTCTCACAACACTATGAATTCTGCTTCGGCTGTGGAAATGGCAACTGAAGTCTGTTTTCTAGATTTCCAGCCAACTAGTGTATTTGCAAACATTATAACAAATCCTGATATTGGTATGAATGGTTAGAGAAGAGGGATAAAGAGTAAGGAAAAAGTAAAGGAAGACTATATAGGAGTTGAAAGATAGCAATAAACAAATGGAAATGGGACGGACACAGAATGTATGATAGAAATTGAGTACATTGTTATTACTATGTATATAAATTAATATAAGAATTATATGTATAAAATGTAAATTGAAGTAAGAGTGGGGAAAAATGGATGTGTAGAAATGTTTACTGATGTGAAAATGTTGAAAAGAAGGAAATTGTAAAAATTTCTTTTTTGTTTTTTAAAAAAAACCTGTTCAATAAAAATTATTTAAAAAACAAAACAAAACAAATCCTGACATTGACTTTCTATCTTGTACACCATTAGTCCAATCACTGTACAAAACATTTCAATTCCAATTCATTTGATGGTTGTAAATGCAATCCTAAATCCATGGTTCCCGTTAAATAAAGTAGTATTCTTTTAATTCCTAACAAGTGTTGTTTTATAGGCTTTGATGTGTGATGGCTTAAAATGTTGACTGAATCGGCAATATTTAGTCTTGACCATTGTTATAAGTACAACAGACTTCCTATGGCTGCCTGATACAGTTCCTGATTACAAACTGTGCTATTTTCTATGCTTTGAAAATTTGGTATTATGGGTGTTGGCATACTTTTACAACTTTCCATATTATATTTTTTATGCAATTGTTCTATTTTCTTCTTTTGCCTCAGAACATACCCTCCTTCTTGTGGTTTCTTTATTTCCACTCCTAAATAGTTCTTTATTTCTACTAGACTCTTTTACTGAAATTCCTTTTCAAGCTATTTTACAAATGAGTAAATTTGTGATTGTTCTTTTGTTATGTAACAAATATCATCCACAAATGCTAACAATATAGATCCTTTGCCTTCACAATTTTTAGTATACAAGCATGGATCAGCTTTACTGCTTCTGAAACCCATTTTTTTTCCAAAACGGCATCTAAACATTGTTTCCAATTTCTTGTTTTAAGCCATATATGGCTTTGTTAAATTTATACACTGTTCCTGGTTGATCACTCTCATAACCAGGGCCTTGTGCTGTATACAGGTAAACCTCAAGTTACAAATGTAATGGAGCCAGCTTTCCATTTCTTCTGTTCTGCCAGAGGTAAATTTAATACTTCCTAGTAATTTTGTGGCTCATAAAAAATGCTACATACTTTTACTGCATGAACTGTGAATCTTTCTGGAGGAAAACCTTTGTTTGTTCTTTCAGACCTCCTTGGAATAAAATGTTCCTGTTTCACTGGAATCTCACTCTCCAAACATCCCTCTGAGCTATACTCAGAGCCTGAGCTACTCTCGGATTTCTACTGAATGTGACTGTGAATGTTCATTTATTGGAGATTAACAGGCATAAAAAATTCAGTCTAGGCATGTACCTTTTCCCAATTCTCATGTTCAGAAAATTTTGCATTAAATAATAATATTTTTGTGTCCATCTGTAAATCTATATGCCTTTGATCCTGATTGATAACCTATAAATTTCAATTTCCTTGCCTTTGGCTGTCCTTTCCTCCTAATTGTTTTGGTAATGTGCACCCGTGTGCCAAAGATTCTTTTTTTTTTAAATAAAATAATCTTTATTAGGTTTTTCGTTAAAAACAACATATAAAACAAACATACAAAAAATACATAAAACAAAAACAAACATAAAAATTACTAACCACTTTTACAGCTTTTTCAAAGTATTTCCTAATCTATTTACAAATTACAATATTTCTTATTTTTATTTTAACATTCGTTAATATTTATCTAAATCTATCTTTAAAGAATTGAGTCTCATAATATATTTTCCACATCTATTTCTTCCATTATACTTACATATAAATTACTTGTTTATCATAGGGAAAGAGAGTGAGAACATTTACGGTTTCGTCATAGATAGTCCTTTTTTATAACCAAAATTGAAGTTTTTTGTTGTGTTTTAACCACGTATACCATTTATTCCATGCTACATAATATTCTGTATCTTCTTTTTCATATATCTCCATAGTCAATTTGCACATCTGGGAACATTCTAATATTTTTCGA
>QLTV01000054.1:46236-64349 GCA_003457575.1 Thermophis baileyi | reverse complement strand
CCTCTATCTATCTATCTATCTATCTATCTCTCTATCTATCTCTCTATCTATATATATATCTATATATCTATATATATATATATATATATATATATATATATATAACATATAGAAATATATGTTATATATATATGGAGGCTAAATGAGAAGTTAATAATATGAATGCTATAATCTAAAAGGAAGAGAGAATAGAAATAGGAAGAGAGAAAAAAAAGGAAAGTAAAAAAGGAAAAGAGGAAAAGAGGGTAACTTCACATCGGTATGCAGTGATATCACATCAATCTATGTAATAATCAAGTAGTTTTAACAGTTAATTAATCAAAAACTAATTCTGTACCACTTCTTCAACAATATAAGCTTCAAGTTTCAAAGTTATTCCAAGTTCGTAATATTGCAGTCTCAATTCCAGCAGCATCTCTATAAGATCTTTTGCTTAGTCCAGCGGTTCTCAACCTGTGGGTCGCGACCCCTTTGGGGGTCGAACGACCATTTCACAGGGGTCGCCGCATGCGTTAGCCTGCCATCTTGGTGCCACCATCACTTGCAGGGGTGAAATGATCCTGGTTCGGCTGTGCCTGCGGGTCGCCAGACAGCCGATAGCGACAGAAGTGGGAGACTTCGCCCACCCGCCCAGATGCCGCCATTTGGGTTCTTTTACCCTCTGCGCATGCGCAGAACGCTTTGCGCATGCACAGAGGGTAAAAAACCCAAATGGCAGCGTCCAGGCGAAGTCTCCCGCTTCCGACGCTATCAGCTGTCTGGCGACCCGCAAGCAAGCCCGAACCGGGAGCATTTCGCCCCTGGTGCCACTCCCCCTTTGTCACCTCATCCCATGCAGGGAGGGGGCAGGGGGGTCGCGGCGGCGGCAGGGGGGTCACGGGGGGGTCGCGGCATTAGAAAGGTTGAGAACCACTGCTCTACAGCCCTTCAGCTCCCCTCCCCCCAAACGCAAATGAAAAGCTATTCCTGAGATTCCGAACCGGGAGCATTTCACCCCTGGTGCCACGCCCCCTGTCACCTCATCCCGCGCAGGGAGGGGGTCCGGGGGGGTTATTCGGGGGTGTCACGGCATTAGAAAGGTTGAGAGCCACTGGCTTAGTCATTCACTGCTACTGCCTTTCAGCTCCCTTCGTTTCCACCCTCTCTTCCTCGTATTTTAACTTTCACTGGAGTGCTCCTGTTTGCTCTGGACTTTCACTTTCCATTAATCCTAGGCTTAAGTTCGTTTCCACTGCAGAAAGTTCTCTTTTCGTTCTCCTCTGGATATCCTCTCCCGTGCAGACTTCAAGCTCCGTAATCTTTTTTTGGATTAGATCGCCTCCAACTCGTCTCCAACTGGATCGCTAATTAACCAACCACCCTTTCCACCTTCATCTTTCCTTCGCGGGCGTTATTCACCGTCTCTCTCCTGTATCTTCTTTCTCACACACTCGCTGTCAGTCTCTCATTCTTTCCAAGTCCTTCTTTTTAGTTAATCTCGTTATCGGCTGTTGCTTTTCTAATTTCCTGCTCTTTTCTCGTAATCACCACTAAGTTTCCTCTGGAGCTTCCTTCTTTGCCGTAAAAATTTGGAATCACTCACTTTGACAGTTCTATCCATGGCGAATATGGGATTTTCACACTCTTCGAATCAGGCGTAGACTGCTTAAACAATTCTTCTTCCAAGTCTATTGTGGCTAGTTACGGCTTCGGGTCCGCCATGTTAAAATAACATGACAGGACGCTTTCATGCCAGATTAAAGAGGGTGCCCTTCGCTTCAGCGGGCAGCTGCTCTCCACCACACTGTCGCTCGAGATGCCCCTCTGTTTCACAAAGTCCTCCAAACTTTTTGTGCTTCAAATGGTTTCCAGGTGCGAAGAAAAGCAGAATCAAAGGACAGAGGTCATCCTTCTCCTTCTGCACTTCCCCAATGTCACCACCGGAAGTCTCATTAACTGTACTTATTATGCACCTCTTTTCTAAAGAACAATATTCAAGGACAGAACAGCAAAACAACAAAAAAGCAAATTCCTTAGAAGATTAATTTGCTGGAATTCGGTATGTCTACTTTAATGAAAAGGACTAGGGGTGAGATGATAGCAGTGTTCCGAAATCTAAGGGGCCACCACAAACAAGAGGGAGTCAAGCTATTCTCCAAAGCACCTGAGGGTAGGACAAGAAGCAATGGGTGGAAACTAATCAAGGAGAGAAGTAACCTAGAACTAAGGAGAAATTTCCTGACAGCTAGAACAATTAATCAGTGGAACAACTTGCCTCCAGAAGTTGTGAATGCTCCAACACTGGAAGTTTTAAAGAAGAGATTGGACAACCATTTGTCTGAAGTGATGTAGGGTTTAGAACAGAATAAAATAGCAGAGTTGGAAGAGACCTTGGAGGTCTTCTAGTCCAACCTCCCACCCAAGTAGGAGAGCCTGCCTACATCATTTCTAACTGATGACAGTCCAGTCTCTTCTTGAAAGCCTCCAGTGATGGAGCTCCCACAACTTCTGAAGGCAACTTCTGTTCCATTGGTTGATTGTTCTCACTGTCAGAAAATTTCTCCTTATTTCCAGGTTGAATCTCTCCTTGTTCTGTTTCCATCCGTTATTCCTTGTCTGGCCTTTGGGGTCTTTGGAAAACAGCTTGACCCCCTCCTCTCTGTGGCAGCCCCTCAAATATTGGAACACAGCTATTATGTCTCCCCTGGTCCTTCTCTTCACTAGACTAGCCATGCCCAGTTCCTGCAACCGTTCTTCATAAGTTTTAGCCTCCAGTCCCCTATTCCTCTTTGCTGCTCTTCTCTGCACCCTTTCCAGAGTCTCAACGTCTTTTTTTTTTTTAATTTCGTTTCTTCTATAAGGCTTTGTAGAGTGGTATTAGTACCTCACGTTTCCTGCCTGAGCAGAGGGTTGGACTAGAAGACCTCCAAAGTCCCTTCCAACTCTGTTATTTATATATTTAAGTGTGTGCCATCAGCCAGTTCTGACTGTTTGCAACTTTGCAAGTCTTTGCAAGGTTTTGTCTGTGACATTAGAATATAGGGCCTGCTTTTAAAAGGCATCTGAAGAAATAAAGCATTCATATCTTTATTTCATAATGATTCATAGTGTTATGAATCAGTAATAATTAAAGCTGGGGAAATTTCGTACTATCTCTGCTCTGTGGATTAGTGTCATCACACTGCAGCTTTACTCGTGCTCAGCTGATTGTGCAATCTTACAAACTGCTCTGGCAGCGGGTTGTTTGAGCAATTAGCTGTGAATATGGAATTAAAAATACACAAGCACACCTTTGAAAAGTAACTTGCACCACCTTGAAGACGAGGCGACATCTTGAAGCAAAAGATTTTGCAGAAGCCAATCAGAAAAAAAGCATCTTTTTTAACCTGTGTATTCTTTACCAACTAACATTTAAAGGTAGTCCTTGAATTACAATAGTTAACGGCACTGAAAAAAGTGACTTATGACCATTTTTCATACTTATGACCTTTGTAGCATCCGTCATATTTATGAGGGTTGCAGTGTCCCGGGGTCATGCGATCCCATTTTGTGACCTTCTGACAAGCAGTCAATGGGGAAGCCAGATTCACTTAACAATCGTGTTGCTAACTTAATAACTGTAGTGATTCACTTAACAACTGTGACAAGAAAGGTTGTAAAATGGGGCAAAATTCACTTAACTGTCTCACTTAGCGACAGAATTTGGAGCTCAGTTGTGGTCGTAAGTCGAGGGTTACCTGTATTTGTTTGATGTGATTTGGTATCTCACCTTTCTTGGCAAGGCACTCAGAGTGGTAGATGGAAAACAAGAGCTGGGAGGGTTATGGAGAAGCAGAGACAATGAATCCAATGGACAAAGAAGTTCTAGAGAAGTTTTCTGCCCTTCTCCATTTTGGGTGCTCACCCTACTTCTTTCTTCTCCCCTGTTTCTCTGCAGAATGGGACAACTCGCCGCGGTCCGCCTGCTGCAGCCAACTCACCTCTACCAGCTCGTCTCTACCAACTCGCCACAGGACAACTCCACATGGCCAACTTGCTACAGGGAGAACTCACCGTGGATGGCCAGAGGGAAAGCTCCAGGGGCAGCCGAACAAATGAGTGGGTGGGCAGAATGCAGAGCAGATTGGGGCAGATGCCAGGCAGGCGGTGGCGACTGGGGGCTTCCCATTTTCACACTCTTTGCTGCTGCCAGAGCCCCTGCCATCACGGTGAACTCAGGCTTAATAACATCAGCGTTCCAAGTAATGCATCTGCCAAAAGCAGAACTCCGAGGCAGGTGGATTCCTCAAAGAAGATGTTTCTTGGATACATCATATCGGCACAGCTAGTGAAAACCAACTCTTAACATTCCCATGGTTTTTCCCCTAATTAAAAGAGCAAATATTTCCCTCCTCAGATGTCACCAGTCACATTGTGCAATGAAAGTGGCTGGCAGGCTGCTTGGTCATTCCTCTCCTCCTTCAACTACCACCTGTTGAGATGACTTTGGTTCCCACAAGAAAACCTTTTGTTTTGACTATTAGCCAGCCTATCTATTCCCCCCCTTCCTTCCCCCTCTCAGAGTTCGTGGCAAGTATGAGGCAGCACAAGATGGCTTCAGCCAGGTTCGCTTCAGAGTTGACAGGAGAGCTCCATGGGCAACCGAGTAAATGTGTGGGTGGGCAGAATGCAGAGCAGATTGGAGTGGGAGGCAGGCAAGCAGGTGGCGGCGACTAGGGGCTTCCCATTTTCACACCCCTTGCTGCCGCCAGAGCCTCTGTCACTGCGGTAAACTCAGGCTTAATACAGCAACAGTGGCAGCTTTGAGCGTGGCACGGCAGCGGTGGCAGGGGTTGAGAAAATGGGAAATCCACAGCAGCCACCTCCCTGCCACCCACCACAAAGTGCTCTGCGCTCTGTCCATCCGCTCCCTCGTATTCTGACCTAGGCTTCACCAAATCACGAAACAGACTCCTTGTCCCAAAAAAACCCCTTTTTATTTGGCTAATGTGAATTCACATCCAGCAAAGTCCCGGCAGTCTTTCAAGGGTGAATTGCAAACACAGACCTTATCAGTCCTTGGATAGTTGCCAGGCCAACAGCTTCTTAACGCAATGCTGTACAAGGAAATACTTGGCAAGGAGTCTCTGTGAGGCACAACTCAGATAAGCCAATCTTCACATGAATAATGAACTAATTGTCTCCTGCAAACACCACTCCCCTTTTGCTCCTATTTATTCCCTATGGGAGGGGCCATTCAGCGTCCCCTTGTGCCTTTACTCCCGAATCGACCCCTGTTCCTTAATTGTTCCCTTCTCCTCTGCATGCGCACATCGGGAACGGGCTCCAGCTGTTGTTCAGCCCCACGTATCTCCGACTCGAAAGATAACTGTTGGATGGCCCTGGCCCCATTTCTGCCTCCAATGCAGAGCACTCATTAGAGCCTTCCCCAGACTCCAGGACTGGCCCATGTTCCTCCCCAACCTCCTCACTGTCCGAGTCTGCCGCCAGCTCTGCTGGCTGCTGGTGAGCCACAACACCTCGCACACCTGCCCGGCTCTCCCTCCAACCGACCGCGGCGAGTTGTCGCCATGGCAAGTTGGCCATGTGCAGTTGTCCTGCGCGAGTTGGCAGCCAAGAGTTGGCTAAGGCAAGTTGTCCTAGATCCGTTTCCCTGACTCTCCAGGAGAAAAGGAAGATCAAGGAGAAGACCGGATCCCATCTGAAGCCTGAACTGTTGAAAGCAGCCGTGGTACTAAATGATCAAGGGCAGAAATTCAAGGCCATCAAAGGTTAATTCAAGGCCATCAGCTAGTATTGAGGGTAGTTCATTGGTTGTCTTCATGCAACAAGCTTGACCAACTCTTAGGCCAAGTTGGAGCAGAGATAGATCAGTTTGCCCAGATGGTCATCCCCAGCTTCTTATACTGTTGGAATGGCCAGCCTTGAGTAGGGCGAAGAAGGAAAGCAACCATTCCCAAACCTGGATATCTAAGGATGGTCTTAAGCTGCCGTAGCAGTGGGCTAAGAAAGAGATGGAGTTCATTCATGAGGATGGGTCCCTCAATGCCAGTAAGGCACCTTCATGGCACAGCCAGCAAGAGGTCATTGATTTTTCAAGCATCCACATTTCAGGTTTATGTGGAAGGCTGGAAAAAAAATGAGATTGCTTTAATGAAGAGTGGAGAGGGGGGCTGTGTTTGGCTGTGCAAGCTCCAAGCATTGTCTCTGAACCATTTTTGAAGTAGGCGTTGTCCTATTTTCTCCCTTCCTTCATATTCCTGTTTGAGCCCTTGATGGCCCAGATATTCAAGGTAGGTCCAAGCCATTGCCAAGAATGTCCACAGGGACATTAGGAACAGTGTGTTCAAATCTTTCCTTGGTTTGTGTGTTTGTTTGTGTGTGTGTGTGTGTGTGTATCACACTTGTGACAAACAGATGCAGATAGTCCAAGACTTATGACCACAATTGAGCCCAAAATTTTGGCTGTGAAGTGAGACGTTTGTGAAGTGAGTTTTGTCCCCTTTTATGACCTTTCTCACCATGATTGTTAAGTGAAACACTGCAGTTGATAAGTGAGTAACACAGTTGTTTAAGTGAATCTGGCTTCCCCATGGATTTTGCTTGTCAAAAAGTGCAAAAGGGGATCGCATGACCTTGGGACACAGCAACAGTCATAAGTAGGAACCAGCTGCCAAGCATCTGAATTTTGATCACACGAGCAGGGGGACGTTACAAAGGTTGTAAGTGTGAAAAATGGTCATATGTCACATATATTTCAGTGCCATTGTACCTTTGAACCATCACTAAATGAACTGTTGTAAGTAGAGAACTACCTGTACTCCCATTAATTGCCATGATTTGGAAAATATATTTTTGATGATGCAATGTGAAATTTCTGCAGCCACAGCACATGGCTGGCTCATAACTGGTTTGTAACCACCTACATTTCCAAGATCTTTCTGACAAGCCATGTGAGGAAACCGGTCGTTTTATTTCTCTTTCCCAAACTGCATATTTCTCTATCAAATGTCTTTTTTTGTTCACTCTGTATGTTAGCTATCAAGAGCCCTTTTTATTTTTTATTTCTGCCTTCTGGGGGAATTGGCTCGCTACCCTTCAAAGGCAATAAAACTTGCTTTTCATTTTGTCCCCTGCAGCAATTTTTAATTCCAGGCCAACGGAAGATCAGAATGTCACGCAGTGAAAATAAAACGGAAATGGAGAGAAGGAAGCCTTTTGGGGGGGGGGAGTTTGCTTTCCTCAAATTGTGGAACTTTTTTCTTAGTGGTTCCATGTTGTGTCCCACTAATCTCGACAAGACTGGTTTCATGCTTGTGATATTATATGTGTTATATACTATAATATATACTAATACTGGTAATTAGTAATTTTGCTGACTTTATTAATATTCTTTATATTTTCTCTAATTTGTGGAATGTGTGTTGTATAGTCGCTAAGTCATGTCCAACTCTTCTCTCTTCTCTCATTGTTTGCCCAAATTCATGTTCATTGCGTATATGACACCATCTATCCATCTTCTCCTCTGCCGTCCCCTTCTCCTTCTGCCTTCCTTCTTTCCCAACATCAGGGTCTTTTCCAAAGGTGGTATTCACTTACTTATCCTACCGGTTCACAAATATGAGCGCACCAGGGGTGGGTTCCAACTTACCTCGCTGCTGGTTCACTCCCTCCCGCGCCGTGTGGGCACGCCTCGTGGGCACACGCGCGCTTTGCGTGTGCGTGCATGCGCAATAACAAAAAATCCCAAAAAACAACAACAAAAAAAAACAAAGCAGAAAAAAAGATGGCAACTGCATGCACAGTGCCGGACGTCAGGTTCTGCGCATGCTCAGAAGGAAAAAATAATAAAAAAAATTCAAAAAAAAAATTCAAAAAAATTCAAAAAAAAGATGGCGGACCCCACGGACCGGCACCGACCGATCTGGTTCGGTGACATCATCGTGACATCACCAGCGGGCCACTACCGGTTTGGGAGAACTGGTCCGAACTGGGAGGAACCCACCCCTGGAACGTGCCCCTCCTCCGTGCATATGCTTTGTTCGCGCGCGTGGCTTGCACACATGCGGCGGCTTCAAAATGTGCCTAAATAGGACAGCATAGCTCCAGGGTGGGTGGGCCCACCTGCAGGTCGCTACTACCGGTTCGCCCGAACCGGTCAGAACCGGCTGAATACCACCTCTGGTATTCTCTTCTCTCTTGGTGGCCAAACTATTTGAGCTTCAGCTTCAGGATCTGTCAGGGTTGGTTTCCTTCAGGATTGACTGATCTGATCTCCTTGCAGCCCAAGGGACTCCTTGGGACAAGATAGCCCCATGTCCAATATTTGAAGGGCTGTCACAGAGAGGAGGAAGGGGTCAACCTATTTTCCAAAGCACCTGAAGGCCAGACAAGGAACCATGGATGGAAACTAATCAAGGAGAGATTCAACCTAGAAATTAGGAGAAATTTCCTGACAGCTTAATCTTCCACATAAGCCACACCGGTGTAAGAGAAGTTATTCAGGCTAGGCCCACCGTTTCTTCCATTTAACCTTACAACATAATTTTCTGAGCCGGATCCTGAGAGGAAAATGCCCCAAGAGCATAGATGTGGAATGGGAAGCAGACTTGCTAAAGAGGGAGGGCAAATTTAAATCCTCTGGGTAGGATCCCGCCCATGGGAACAAAATTAGAAGAGCAAAAGGATTTTGCAGACAAAGTCTTACCACAGAGCAGATTCCTTGGAGAAGCTGCATGGAAATGCTGGCCCTAAGCTCGATTATCCTCCCGCTCGTCCTCTGCCTTCTGGTTGTCCAACTGGTGAGGCTGCAGTTTCAGAGAAGATTCTACCCACCTGGACCGACCCCTCTGCCTTTCATCGGGTGCTTATGGCACCCCAAATTTTTTCAATTAAGCCGGGAAGTCATGACGGAGGTAAGAATTTTCTATCCCTTTCATCAGCTGATTGACACAGATCAAAAAACGAATTGTTGTTAGAGGAAAGAGGCACCGATAGATATTTATAAGGAAAGAAATGAAGGCATGGAAGAGGCCCCTTTGGAGGTAGATACAGGTAGTCCTCGACTTACAACAGTTTGTTTAGTGACCGTTCAAAGTCATGATCACGTGATCAAAATTCAGATGCTTGGCAACTGGTTCATATTTACGACCGTTGCTGTGTCCCAAGGTCACGTGATTCCCTTTTGCGACCTTCTGACAAGCAGAGTCCATGGGGAAGCCAGGTTTATTTAACAACCGTGTGACTAACTTATAAACTGCAGTGACTCACTTAATAACCGTGGCAAGAAAAGTCATAAAACAGGGCAAAACTCATTTAAACAGATGTCTCACTTAACAACAGAAATGTTGGGCTCAATTGTGGTCATAAGTCAAGGATCTGTCATTTATTGGTAAGTGACATTGTGGCTTTTGTGTTGTAACCAAAGAGAGTGGTGGTGAAATATATTTTTCTTTTTCGTAAGAGCTACTGTTTGCGCCCACTGTGTTTTCTAATTGGACAAATGTTGATCTCTTTTGGTAACAGAATAATAGCAAAAAAAAAAAAAAACACACAAAAAAACCCAACCTTGAGGTAAAATTTTAGCCTCTTCTGTTGGTCCTCTTCCAACGTCAATATCTGTGGTCATTTTGTACACTGAAACATGTGCAATATGTTAATAATATGGAAATTGGTAAAAGTAAAAAGGTACCCCCACTGCATTAAAACGTTCATTCTTGAGGAACAATGTGAAAATTCTCAGAAATGATAAGTGTATTATAAATAATAAGGTGGAGAGATCAACAAACTAATTGGAAGATTTATGGAAATTCCAGATTGGGAGGTCTAACTTAGGCAAGAGAAAGAAACCAGAAGAAAAAAAATCTAATCTTTCCCGGGATTGCTCCATTCTTTCAGCTTCTAACCGTGCTCTCTCTCTTTTCATTTCTATGTCTTGTTCAGCAAAGGCTGCTCGTGTTTTTCCTGCTTCAGCCTTTACGCTGGCAATGGCCAAATGCATCACTTGCTGATGACCATTTGGAAGAATGACAGACTTGAGACCTTGTCTTGTATGAAGATGCCCAGCTCTGTGACATGGTGTCTTCTGGCGGTGCTTGACCTTCTAGAGCAGGGGTGTCAAACTCGATTTCATTGAGCGCTACATCAGGGTTGTGCTTGACTTTGGAGGGCCGGGTGGGCATGGCCAGCTCGACATCACTCGTATCGGGGCACCTGTGGTGGCCAAGTGCTAAGGCAGGACTCCCCTCAGACCTCCCTCACTCTCATTATCCTCTCCTTCCTTCCTTCCTTCCTTCCTTCCTTCCTTCCTTCCTTCCTTCCTTCCTTCCTTCCTTCCTTCCTTCCTTCCTTCCTTCCTTCCTTCCTTTTCTTCTTTTTCCTTCTCTCTTCCTTCTCCTTTCTTCTTCCTTCCCCTCTTTCCTTATTTTTCCTTCCTTGCTCTCGTCCTATCTTTCCTTCTTTTTCTCTGTCTTTCCTCTTTCCCTTTCTCCTTTCCTGTCCCTTCTTGCATGCTCAAATGCAAAAGGGGAAACATTTCTCCTTTTGTTTTGTTTTTTAGTTTGTTTTGCTAGCCCTCTGCCAGGAAAAATGGAGCTCAGGGGGGCCGCGCGTAGCCCTCCCGGGCCCCATTTTTGCCCACGACGGCCTCCTGCAGCTCTCTCCCATTGAAAATAGAGCTCCGTTTTTGCTGGCAGAGGGCTGGAGGCAGTCATGGCCGAAAATGGAGCCCGGGAGGGCCACGCACTGCCCTCCTGAGCTCCGTTTTCATTGGCAGAAGCACTGCGGGCCAGTCCTTTGCTGTTTCCAGGGTGGCCCCGCGGGCCAGATCTAAGCGCCTCATGGGCTGGTTCCAGCCCGCTGGCCTTGAGTTTGACACCCCTGGTCTAGAGACTGCTGTATGGTCGTATGCAGGTAACTGCGTTGGCAGAGTAGCAGGTCTCTGTACAGTCGTTATCCTTGATCCCACTTGCTGGGTAGCCGCTGTTTCTTTCTTTCTTTCTTTCTTTAAATAATTTTTATTGAACATTTTCCAACATTAAAAAAACACAAATACAGAATACCAATACAAAAAAAGAAAAAGAAAAAAGAAAAAGAAAAAATAATAAGAGAAACATCAAATAGAACAAATACAAAATACAAACGATTATGAACATTTAGAACACTACACAGTATATTTTACAGTATTTCATGTCAAAACATATATGCCCCTTTCATACTTTACCATTTAATATAATACTTATTATAATTTTGTAATACTATTTATACCATTAATAACTTAATCTATAATTACATATATACATGGATCTTTTGTCATTCAGATTTTGATTTTTTCTGTTTCTTATTTTGGTTCCTATTTTCTAGCCAATTATAGAATCTATTCCAAATTCTATAGTAGTCCGATTCCTCTTTTTCTTTTAGTTCCATAGTCATCCTGTCCATTTCAGCACATTCTAAAATCTTGCTAATCACCATTTCATCCAGGGGGAACCTTATTTTGTTTCCAGTATTGTGCCAAAGTTATTCTGGCAGCAGTTAATATGTATAATGTTAAATATTGTCTTTTTCCATTTTCGGGTCCAATATTCCCAATAAGCACAGTTCTGGTTTCATTTGAATTTTACATTCCATCATTCCTTCCAACCATTCCCTAACCTTTTGCCAGTATTTCCTTGGGTGTGGACAGGTCCACCACATGTGGTAGAATGTTCCTGATTTATAACTGCATTTCCAACATTCCGGAGACAAATTTGGAAACATTTTGGCCAATCTCGCTGGTGGCAATTGCCATCGGTAAAATGGCTGCCTTCAGGGTAGCCTGATGCTGGAGCTTTACCGGTCATTGGGGGTCCATTTGTTGGACCATTTATTGAGAGCAACGAAGGACTCTCAAGAGGCCTGCCTTACCTTGACCACCTGGGCCATAAAATAAGTGTGAAAAACTGTCATAAGCCACTTTTTTCAGTGCTGTTGTAACTTTCAACTGTCACTAAATGAATAGTTGTAAGTCGAGGACCACCTGTATTCCGTTTAGGGTTCAGGAAAAAGGTGGGATCACTTGGTGTCCTACTTTCCAACTCTATTCGGCTGTCATTCTATACATAGAAGGCTTAAAGCTGGAGTAACCAAAGCGGGGGTGAAATGCTCCCGGTTCGGACTGGATCGGGCGGACTGGTAACGGTGGCCGCCGGTGGTTCGTCGAGCAGGTAGCGATGGCTGCCTGGCCATGCCCCCTGAACTGGTCCGCTGGTCGCCATTCGCTCACCCTGCCCCGCCCAGGCTGTGCTCTGCAGCTTGCCTGCCTGAAGCGCTGCACCCCTGATCTGCCTGCCAGGTAAGCCTGCAAAGTCGCGGCCCCTGCCCCCCCCCCCACCATCCCAGCCTGCCTTCCCTACTCCATTCCCCATGGCCCGCAGCCCCGACATGCTTTCCTGCCTTCCACGCAGCCTTCCCAGTTTCCCCATAGCCAGCTTGCGAAGGTAGGCAAGTGGAAGGCCACGTGGAAGGCAGGAAAGCATGTTGGGGCAGCAGGAAGGGAGGTAGCAACCTACTTCCTTCCCTGCAGCCCTGACATGCTTTCCTGCCTTCCACGCGGCCTTCCCGGTTTCCCCGTAGCCAGTTTGCGAAGGCAGGCAAGCGGAATGCCACGTGGAAGGCAGGAAAGCATGTAGGGGCGGCGGGGAAGGAAGGTAGCAGCCTACTCCCTTCCCTGCAGCCCTGACATGCTTTCTTGCCTTCCACGTGGCCTTCCCGATTTCCCTGTAGCCAGCTTGTGAAGGCAGGCAAGCGGAACACCATGTGGAAGGCAGGAAAGCATGTCGGGGCGGTGTGTCTCCCATGCCGGCTCCGCTAGGCTTGGGGATCCGAATCAGCCCACTGGCTTCCCACCCGGCCACCTGCCTGCTCTCTTTGACCACCAGCGCCACTCCAGGAATTCGGCTTGCGGAAACTGGCGCTCTGGGGGAAAGAGGCTCAGCTGTGCCACCGCTTCCCACCAGTGAAGAAGTTGAGAGGGGCAGAAGCTGCTGGCGGCCAGTGAGGCGGCAGCCCCCCACACGGGGACAGGGCCAGGGCAGGCCCGGCTGCACTGCCGCGGAGCTTTCCCTTCGCCCTGGGTGGCAGCACTTACCTGGGTGTGCGGGTAGCCCTTCATCTTCACCATGTCGCCCCACTTGTAGTCGCACAGCTGGCCAGAACAGGACATGGCGCGGGTGGAGTGGCCGATGCAGCCACCGCTGAGGCCGCCCTGGCCGAGCGATTGCCGCGCCTCCCCAGCAACAAGTGCGTCGGGGCTGCCTTGCCCTCTTTGCCACCTCCGTGGGCTGCACATGGAAGGGGCTGCTGCCACCGCTCTTGCCACCCTCCCTACCCACCTGGCTGCAGATGTCCACATGCCCGAAGTAACCCCGCCGCTGTTTGCTTTCATTTCACGGCGGGAGAAGGAAGAAAGCTAAGGGAGAAGTTGAGGAAGGAGGAGGAGGTGGAGGGTCCTGCGGTCACCGGCACAGCAGCCGCCGCTGAGAAGTGGGGAAGTGGCCTTATAGTGGTCCGACCCGGCTTTAAGACTGGCAGGCCACGGGAAGTCAAAGCACTGAGGGAAAGGGGGATTGCGAGGGGGAGCCGCCCTCTCCGTGCTGAATTGGGACCATTCGGGGTAGTCCTAGGAATTGGGTGAGCCGAGCCGCAGCTTCTTGCCTTCTTAGTTCAGGGAACGGCCATTTTCTGCAGGAGGATGACTGCGGCGGTGGGGGGGTCTACCAGCCGAAGTACAGCTCCCCCCTTTTTTTCCTTTTAAATGAAAAATTGTTGCGACGCTGTCTAGTGTTTTGAGCCGGCACAGGTGGAAGACTGCCTTTTCTACAGCATCCCCCTCCCTTTTTTGGATCGCCCTGCAGGGGGCGGGGTTCTGCCTTGGAATTGGGTGAGCCGAGCCGCAGCTTCTTGCCTTCTTAGTTCAGGGAACGGCCATTTTCTGCAGGAGGATGACTGCGGCGGTGGGGGGGTCTACCAGCCGAAGTACAGCTCCCCCCTTTTTTTCCTTTTAAATGAAAAATTGTTGCGACGCTGTCTAGTGTTTTGAGCCGGCACAGGTGGAAGACTGCCTTTTCTACAGCATCCCCCTCCCTTTTTTGGATCGCCCTGCAGGGGGCGGGGTTCTGCCTTTGCAGAAATGGGGCGGGCGGTTTGTATGGAGGATTGGCAGGGGGGATGCGTGGCCCTCCAAATGCGGGGCAAGAAGAGGCTCCGAGTTTCGCTTGGGCAGTGAAGCCAGATGGCGGAGGGAAACTCAAAGCGTTGGGGGCTTCAGAAGGGCAGAATGTGCTTCAGAATGTGCAGCTCCTGGCCCTAACAGTGAATACATAATGAAAATTGTTGTCTGTTGTGCAAATACTTCTGTATTTCCCTGCTTTTGCCTAGATTTTATTTCATTTATGCCTGTTAACTATTTTTGATGTTTGCTGGTGTTTAATAAACAAACATCCTTTTTTCTTCTGCTAACTAAAGTGAGTGCCATATCACTTGCTCTGCTCTGAAATGTAAGG
Source organism: Thermophis baileyi (assembly GCA_003457575.1). Taxonomy (NCBI): domain Eukaryota; kingdom Metazoa; phylum Chordata; class Lepidosauria; order Squamata; family Dipsadidae; genus Thermophis; species Thermophis baileyi. The sequence continues at coordinate 49,830 of QLTV01000054.1, read as the reverse complement.
ATGACTTGGTATTGGGCCAGGTGCAAATTAAACTGGGAGTCATCCACAGTAACTTTCCAGCAAAATTGAAAATCTCCTTATTCCACTTAACTTTGTTCACAACACAAGCCACATTTTTTTTTTAAATTGATGCCCTTTCTCCCTGCTTTCTTTTTTAAAAACTATCTAACTGAATGAAATCTTTCAGAGAATTCCCTTGTGTCCATTGTTTAACTTAATAAAGGTGTTATCTAGTGTGCAGTCAGAATAGATTTATTTATTTATCAAATTTCTGCTCCACCCATCTCATCTAAAATCTCTGGGATAACACTGGAGAGTGGACAAATGTTATTTTTTCTGGGAACAGGAATAGAGTCCACCTGATCGGTTTCCTCCTCCTCCTCCTCCTCCTCCTCCTCCTCCTCCTCCTCCTCCTCCTCCTCTGCAAACCCCACTCCCTTCCAGCACTGATGATGTTACCTAGTTGGGTACTGAAATGTCTGCAAGAAAACAACCAACCTCAGAAAGTACCAATGATTCTACAGCAGTCCTCCTCCTCCTCCTCCTTCTCCCCCCAAACCCCTCTCCCTTCCAGCACTGATAATGTTCCCTAGTTGGGCGATGAAATGTCTGCAAGAAAGCAACCAAGCTCAGAGAGCACCAAGAACTCTACAGTCCTGCCCCTCCTCCTCCCTCTCCTATCTGTAATGAATATAATGAATGTAAGCTTTTATTCAAACCAAAATAAACTAATGTAGTCACCACAGTCTAGCCCAAGAATCTTAAAGACCGTGTGGAATCGTTTTTCTAACAGATGTCCAAGATCTACGGGAATATCTTCACGTTGTGGTTCGGGCCCTACCCTGTGATTATGTTACAGGGCTTCCAAGCTGTGAAGGACGGTCTCACCACGCACCCTGAAGATGTTTCTGGCCGGCCTCAGCTCCCCTTTTTCAAAGCATTGGCAAATAACAAAGGTAAGAACCAAAGGTGGGTTTCAGCAGGTTCTGACCAGTTCTGGAGAACCGGTAGTGGAAATTTTGAGTAGTTCGGAGAACCGGTAAATACCACCTCTGACTGGCCCCGCCCACGTCTATTCTCTGCCTCCCGAGTCCCAGCTGATCAGGAGGGAATGGAGATTTTACAGTAACCTTCCCCTGCCACGCCCTCCAAGCCACGCCCACCAAGCCATGCCACGCCCACCAAGCCACCCCCACAGAACCGGTAGTAAAAAAATTTGAATCCCACCACTGGTAAGAACAATCAACTTTCTTCAGATGTGGGCACAAGAGGCAGGACAATGTCCATTTCTTTGGTGTCACCTTTGTCGTGGTTCAGCTAGTCCTCTACTTACAACCACATTTAGGACCAGAACTTCTCTTGCTAAGCAAGGAGGTCGTCTAGTGAGTTATGCCTGATTTGACTGCCTCTTTTTGCCCTGGTCATTAAGTGAATCTGGCTTCCCCCATTGGCTTTGCTTGTCAGAAGCTGGCTGGGAAAGTCATAGATGTTAATCACGTGACCCCAGGATGCTGCAAACCATCATAAATACATGATAGCTGCCAAGCACCTGAATTTTGATCATGTTATCATGAGGACGCTTTGACGGTCATAAGTCTGAGGAGTGGTCCTAAGTCACTTTACTATACTGCTTCACAGTGCTTTACAGTAAGCAGTTTACAGAGTCAGCACCTTGCGTCCAACAATCTGGGTCCTCATTTTACCCACCTCGGAAGGACGGAAGGCTGAGTCAGACTTGAGCTGGTCAGGATCGAACTGCTGGCAGTGGGCAGAGTTAGCTGGCAATATTGTATTCTAACCACTACACCAATGGGGCAAAACTCACTTAAGTGTCTCACTTAAAAATTAGCAAAAAAAAAAAAAAAAAAAAAAAAGGACAACCCAAAAATCATATATAAGATAGCTGCCAAGCACCTGAATTTTGATCATGTTATCATGAGGACGCTTTGACGGTCATAAGTCTGAGGAGTGGTCCTAAGTCACTTTACTATACTGCTTCACAGTGCTTTACAGTAAGCAGTTTACAGAGTCAGCACCTTGCGTCCAACAATCTGGGTCCTCATTTTACCCACCTCGGAAGGATGGAAGGCTGAGTCAACCTTGAGCTGGTCAGGATCAAACTGCTGGCAGTCGGCGGAGTTAGCCTGCAATTATCCATTCTAACCATCTTTTTTAAGCTTATTAAAAAAGATTTAAAAGATTGTAAAATTGGATGGGACTCACTTAACAATCCTTCCTGCTTAAGTGTAGAAATTCTTCTCCCAATTGTGGTCGTAAATCAGGAATTAACAATATTGGAGGATCCTTCCCTGAGATTATGCTGACAATGTACTGCTATCATACTTCAAAAAAGAAAATTACAGAAATAACTTTGGAAAATACGCAAGGTAACCAGAAGAGAGACACGTTCAGAGATTTTATATACTAACAATTTGCATTAATCAAAAATCAACTCTTGAGAATGGTAGAATTTTAATGCAATTTTGAAATTTGAATTGATTCATCGCATGGTTTTTTGGGGTTTCCTTTATAACTTTATTTCTTCTCTCTCCCCCTCCCCCCCAGTATTTTTCTTTGTCATTTACCTGTTTGTTTCTAATATTTTTCTGCTTTTCTTCTTGCTTTGTTTTCCTTAATTCTCTTGTCCCCTTTTAGTTATTCCTAGTTTACCCTTCCTGTTTTATGATACTCTTTTTTATGATCCTCTTTCCTAGTAACTCCAAAGCCCATGCTGCCCACTTGGCAGAATTGGACTTCAAGTTTCAGAGGCAGTTTTACATTCCAGATGTGATCAGCCATGGTGACGCAGTGGTTAGAATGCAGTATTGCAGGCTAATTCTGCCAACTGCCAGCAGTTCGATCCTGACTGGCTCAAGGTTGACTTAGTCTTCCATCCTTCCGCGGTCGGTAAAATGAGAACCCAGATTGTTGGGGACAATATACTGACTATGTGGACCACTCAGAGAGGGCTGTAAAGCATGGTGAAGCGGTATATAAGCCTAAGCGCCATTGCTATTTCTATCACAATATTCTGAGAAGGGTATTTTGCCTTTCTGTCATTTCTTTTTGTTTTTTTAATTTGTTTTTTTTATTTCCATATAGACATTCACACTTTTATCAGTTCATTTCTCTTTTACAATTTTTATACATACATTAGCTATTTTGTATACAAATCTTATAGTTATCTTATAACATTATTAGATTCAGGGTTGCTTTTTTTCCGTCCCCTTTTCTTTTTGTGACCCCTCCTTCTTTCCCTTACTCCCCTCTCCCTTCTTCTCCTCCTAACCTACTTCCCTACTCTCTCCCCTCCTCTTCTCTACTTCCCCCCCTGCTCTCTCTCGTCCTCTACACCCCTCTTCTTCCCTCTCCTTCTTGCTAACCTCCCTCTCACTCCCCTCCTTCTTTCTTCTGTGCTACACTTCCTCCGATTGGGATGGATTTCCAGCAACCCTGAATTCCTTTATATAGTCTTATTATGTTCACTATTTTATCCCTTTAACAAACTTTTACTTCAATTTTTTTTTAACTTTATGTGTTTGTCATTCAATCCATTTTCAGTTTATGGTTTTTCCCCTGCCCCCGGCCCCCCCC
>QLTV01000054.1:19549-41379 GCA_003457575.1 Thermophis baileyi | reverse complement strand
ATGCCATCTGCAAAACATCTTATACAGATTCTCTTTATAAGCAGTTGACATCATTAATTTGTAATTCCTATCCCACAATTTCTGCCATTTATCTAGTTCTATTGTATGGCCAAAGTTTTTCGCCCATACTATCATTGTCTCTTTTACTTGTTCCTCTTCCAATTTTATACCCAGTAAATAATTGTACGATTTCTTTATTAACTTTTCTTCTGTTCCTGTTAAGATTTTATCTAGCTCCGTTAATTCTTTGTAAAAGCCCTGCATTTTAACATCTTTCTCATATGTAGTCTGTATCTGCACATATGAATACCACGTTGTATCAATACCTTGCTCACTCATTTCTTATTTCGTTTTAAGTCCCCCTTCCTCATTCAAAATATCTTTATATCTGACAATAGTTCCCAAATTAATAATATTTGGGTGAATTAATGCTTCCATTGTTGAAAGCCAAACTGGTATCTTTAAATAATGTTGTTCTTTAATTTTCTCCCATACCAATAGTAATGTGTTCCTTATGTAATGTCTCTGAAAATATCCATGTATCTTATTTTTCCCATACCATAAAAATGCAGGCCATCCCTGCCTTCCTCTGGGAAGGAAAAAATGCCACGCGTATTTTCAGAGACACTTGCTAAGAAACTCTTTGTTATCCACCTGGGAAAGAATAAAAAGGAATCATTATACTACCCAACTTGTTTATCGACCATGGAAGCAATGACTTATCCAAATGCTACAGATTTAAATAAAATGGTGAGCTACGCAGTGCTAATGGATGAAAAAGGTGAATTAAAATCAGTTCAAGATCTAAAGAAACAGGGAATCGTTATGGAATGGTGGCCTTACTTACAAATTAAAACAAGATTTAAAAAAGACAAGGAGAAATTTGGCATTCATAAAAAACAATTGGAATTAGATAAAATATTACAAGGAACGGATACAAAAATGATCACAAAAACATAATTTCCTTTTAAGATACAAATTAGAAGAAGAAACAGTTAAGGAAACAATGATTAGTTGGGCTAGAAATTTTGGACATAATATTGAATTAGACCAGTGGGATAAATTGTAGGAAATAATTTACAAACTTAAAATGGCAGTGGCCTATAAGGAGAATCTGTATAAAATGTTTTACCGATGGCATTTGCCACCAGCAAGATTGGCCAAAATGTTTCCAAATTTGACTCCGGAGTGTTGAAAATTCAGTTATAAATCGGGAACATTCTACCACCTGTGGTGGACTTGCCCACACACAAGGAAATACTGGCAAAAAGTTAGGGAATGGTTGGAAGGAATGATGGAATGTAAAATTCAAATGAAACCAGAACTGTGCTTATTGGGCATATTATACCCGAAAATGGAAAAGGACAAACAATATTTAACACTACATGTATTAACTGCTGCCAGAATTATTTTTGCACAATACTGGAAGCAAAAAAAGGTTTCCCCGGACGAAATGGTGATTGGCAAGATTTTAGAATGTGCTGAAATGGACAGGATGACTATGGAACTAAAAGAAAAAGAAAAATCGGATTACTATAGAATTTGGAATAGATTTTATAATTGGCTAGAAAATAGGAACCAAAATAAGAAACAGAAATAATCAAAATTTGAAAGACAAAAATATCCATGTATATATGTATTTATAGGTTAAGTTATTAACGGTATAAATAGTATTACAATATTATAATAAGTACTATACTAAATGGTTAAGTATGAAAGTGGCACATATGCTTTGACACGAAATACTGAAAAATATACTGTATAATGTTCTAAATGTTTATAACTGTTCATATTCTATTTGATGTTTGTCTTATTTATTTATTTTTGTATTTGCATTTTGTATTTGTGTTTATTAATGTTGGAAAATGTTTAATAAAAATTATTGTATTAAAAAAAGAAGATGTTGGATAACCATTTGTCTGAAGTGTTGTAGGGTATCCTGCCTAAGCAGGGGGTTGGACTAGAAGACCTCCAAGGTCCCTTCCAACTCTGTTATTATATTATATTATATCCCTAGTCTTTCTCCGCAGGCCCTATGCAATCTTTGCAAGAAGAATGCCAGTCACCGAGTCCCTCTTTCTCTTTGCAGGAAAGCCCATGAATCCTTCTTTCGCCCTGAACCTCGCCGTTTCCAATGTGATTTGTGCGCTAGTCTTTGGCCATCGTTTCTCCACAGAAGACGAGACTTTTCATCACCTGCTGGAAGCCATGGAGAACATTTTCAGTGTTTCTGACAGTGTCACGAGTAACGTGAGCTGATCCCTTCTTTCCTTTTTCTAAAAAGAATCAGAATGTTACGGTCACTGAACAGGCCTAGAGGTTGTGGGTCAAAAAACCTGCAATGGGTACTAAAGGCTAGCTGGGAAGCAGGCCTATCTGCAGTGAGAGAAGTCAAAAAAGTGAAAATGGCGGCCACGATGGTGCAATTGAAAATCCAGCCCCTTTTTGGGTGGGTCACACAGGTGGCACAGATGTGAAAGGGACAGGTCTTTGATTGAATTGTGGTGGCAGCCATATTTCTGATCCCATCCTTGCCGAGTGAGATTGGTTGGGTTTCCCGTACAGATTGTCCTTGAGTTACGACCATAATGGAGCCGGCCCATCGTGGTCATCACTTGTGTTGGTTGTAAAACTTTTCATGTTGGTTGTAAAATTGTAAAATTGTGTGACCAATCATCTGTAGCGATTCTCAATCATCCAGCTCATGGTTGTCCCAAAGGAGCTTTTTCAGAAGGCAACTGGACTTCCTTTGTTTTTTTCTTTGAAGACATTTCGCTTCTCATCCCAGAAGCGTCTTCAGCTCTGACTGGATGGTGGGGAATAGAAGGATTTATATTCCTTGCAGAGAGCTGGTCGTTTGCATCCTTTCTGAGGGTTGTTGAAGCACTTGGATGTTTATCTGTGTCCTCAGCGTCACCTGAGTAGTGCAAATGGTTCCTGTAGTCTGCAATTTTTCCTCTGGAAATCCATTCCTACTCCCACACCATTGGAAGGGTGTTCATCCCAAATTGCATAGCTAAAAGTCTGTAGCGATTCTCAGTCATCCAGGTCATTGTTGTCCCAAAGGTGCTTGTTCAGGAGACAACTGGACTTTTTTGTTTCTTCTTTGAACACGTTTCGCTTCTCATCCTGAGGACACAGATAAACATCCAAGTGGCCTCAATGACCCTCAAAAAGGATGCAAATGACCAGCTGTCTGCAAGGAATATAAATCCTTCCATTCCCCACTATCCTGTCAGAGCTGAAGAAGCTTCTTGGATGAGAAGCGAACATCTTCAAAAGAAAAAACAAGAAAGTCCAGTTGCCTCCTGAAAAAGCACCATTGAGACATTGGTCACATGATTTTACAATTTTTTTGTGGCAGTCAATAAGTAATTCCACCATCATTAAGCAAATGCCACCAATATTAAGCAAAGCAAGTGTTCATTATGGCCGTGATTTTGCCAAAAACTAAAAGTAAAATCTGTTTTTTAGCAAAACCATCGTAAAACACGCCATGTGGGATGCTGAGGTGGCCTACTTGCTTAGTGCCGAACATGTGGTCACGTGTCTGTGGGGTGGGGTGGGGTAAGGGGTAATCATCAGAACCTGAATCTGGATTATAATGTACTCCTCCCAGGTAGGTCTGTCAAAACATTGGGACTTTCTAAGTGACTGGTTGTAAGTTGAGAACTACCTGTATTTATGTCTCTTTTGGGTTCCTTTTAGCTAATATGCTGATGTACAAAACTCTGGCTTACAGTATTTTGAAAAAATATCTCTGATGTTTTGCAAATATAATCGAAACAAAGACAGCCACCTGTCCATGGAAGATTCTCAGTCATCCAGGTCATAGTTGTCCCAAAGGTGCTTTTTCAAAAGGCAACTGGACTTTGTTTTGCCTTGAAGACATTCTTCAGAACTGAAGAAGCTTCTTGGATGAGAAGCAAAAGGTCTTCAAGGAAAAAGAAAGCCCAGTTGCCTTTGGAAAAAGGACCTTTGGGACAAGGACAGCCACATTTTAAAGATGAAAAATCCCTGCTAATGATACTGTCCAATGTTCCTCTCTAAGGGGAAATGATAATCTCAGACTTTAATCTAAGGGACAGTTACATCAATTTGAGACCAGGGGTCCTCAAACTCGGAATTGGACTTTTCGTCTCCGACTCTTCCTTCTCCTCGGGCGATTCTCCCCCGATTTATCTCCTCAGGTGACACGCCTCCACCCATTTGCCCTGGGCAATAGGCCACCGGCATCTGCGTCCCACACCCTTCGACATGGCCATTTCGCAGAAAGAGGGTTCGTCCTGGGTGTTCCACCCCCTGGGACAGTTAGCCCCCAACCAATCAGCTAGAAGGGGTGGAAGGAAGGAGTGGAAGGAAGGAATTCTTTAGAGGACCATTAATAGAAATCCAGCAAAAGGAGAGAGGCGTAAAAGAATTTGCCAAAATGCCTTCCTCCCTCTTTCTCTCTCTCTTCCACCCACCTCCTCTCCCCCCGCCCAATACAGGGAGGAACAGTTGGTTTACTCGGAAGTAAGTCTCACTAAATTCAGTGCTAGGATTGCAGCATGAAATATTTGCCTAGTACTTTAAATGGAACAGTTGATTTACTCGGAAGTAAGAATTCTTTAGCGGACAATTGATATAAATCCAGCGAAAGGAGAGAGGTGTAAAAGAATTTGTCAAAATACCTTCCTCCCTCCCTCTCTCTCTCTTCCCCATCCCCAGCCTCCTCTCCTCCCCCCCCCATCCTTGAAAGCATATTTAGAATCCTTGGATGCCTCAGGAAAGGTTACACTTAGGAGGAAAGGGACGAAGAATTGCCTTCAATTAGACTTGGACACCTGGCATTTTAGCAACTTTACCTGGCTGGATGTCTTTTTAAGAGCCCTCAAAAGAGTTCAGACAGTGACGCTGTTACTGAGCGGGCTAAAAGCTTTCCTTCCTCCCTCCCTCCCTCCCTTCAACCAGTTAGTTAACCAAGTCTGGAAGGGTCCAATAGAAGAGAATTTTTCCTTCCTTCCTTCCTTCCTTCCTTCCTTCCTTCCTTCCTTCCTTCCTTCCTTCCTTCCTTCCTTCCTTCCTTCCTTCCATCCATCCATCCATCCAACCATCCACCATAACAGCGGATGCTGGATTTTTAAAATCCTCTCTTTCTACCCTTGTTCGTAACCACTCCAAATTCTATCTGCTTAAAAAATCTGCTTAAAAAAGTAAGCAGATTTATTTTTCCTCCTCCTGTCTAGAAAGTTCAGCCTCGATTTATAGCTTGTGCAACTAGCCATGTTTGGGGCTCCTCTAGAGTGTGTGTGTGTGTGTGTGTGTGTGTGTGTGTGTGTGTGTGTATCTGTGAANGTGTGTGTGTGTGTGTGTGTGTGTGTGTGTGTGTGTGTGTGTGTGTGTGTATCTGTGAAAAAGGAAAGGAAGGCAGGGTGCAGAGATAAAAGGCCATTTCACTTGATCACACTCCAGAAAGCAGTTGGTTCCTCTTCTGAACTCGAGACCAGGCTGTCAGCAGAAGTAGCCTGCAGTACTGCATTTTAACCACTGCACCACCGTGGCTCTCAGTTCCTTTTGCCTCTTTAATCCTTTAATCCTTTTGCCTTTAATCCTTATCTCTTTATTTTATCAATATGGCTGCCTAACTCAGGTGATACCCACCCCTATTCTAAATAACTGAAAAAGCTTGTTGGATGATAAGCGAAATGTCTTCAAAGAAAAAAACAAAGGAAGTCCAGTTGCCTTCTGAAAAAGCTCCTTTGGGACAACCATGAGCTGGATGATTGAGAATCGCTACAGATGATTGGTCACACAATTTTACAGCCAACATGAAAAGTTTTACGACCAACACAAGTGATGACCACGATGGGCCGGCTCCATTATGGTCGTAACTCAAGGACTATCTGTACGGGAAACCCAACCAATCTCACTCGGCAAGGATGGGATCAAAAAGATGGCTGCCACCACAATTCAATCAAAGACCTGTCCCTTTCACATCTGTGCCACCTGTGTGACCCACCCAAAAAGGGGCTGGATTTTCAATTGCACCATCGTGGCCGCCATTTTCACTTTTTTGACTTCTCTCACTGCAGATATGCCTGCTTCCCAGCTAGCCTTTGGTACCCATTACAGGTTTTTTGACTCACAACCTCTAGGCCTGTTCAGTGACCGTAACATTTTGATTCTCTTTAGAAAAAGGAAAGAAGGGATCAGCTCACGTTACTCGCGACACTGTCAGAAACACTGAAAATGTTCTCCATGGCTTCCAGCAGGTGATGAAAAGTCTCGTCTTCTGTGGAGAAACGATGGCCAAAGACTAGCGCACAAATCACATTGGAAACGGCGAGGTTCAGGGCGAAAGAAGGATTCATGGGCTTTCCTGCAAAGAGAAAGAGGGACTCGGTGACTGGCATTCTTCTTGCAAAGATTGCATAGGGCCTGCGGAGAAAGACTAGGGATATAATATAATAGAATAACAGAGCTGGAAGGGACCTTGGAGGTCTTCTAGTCCAACCCCCTGCTTAGAGTCACCATGTGCTTTACTGCTCAACTGTTTTAAACTGTAACAGGAAACTGGAAATTCTCCTCAGAACAAATAGAACCTTAGATTATAACCATAGATGCAAACTAAACTGCCATCTCCTAGCTCAGTGTTGGCGAACCTTTTCGGCGTAGGGGAGCACCAGAAACCAGAAGAGCAGCTGGCTGGCGCGCACACGCAGGAGTGTCTGAAACCAGAAGAGTAGTTCCCCAGCGCGCTAGAGAGCTGCTCTTCCGGTTTCCAGTGCTCCCACACGCGCAAAGACCATGTGCGCGCCGGAACCTGGAAGAGCAATGGGCGAAGGCTGGCGTGCCCAGAGAGATGGCTCTGCGTGCCAATTCCGGCATGTCTGCCATAGATTCGCCATCACTGTCCTAGCTAAATGATTCTGTAATTGTTGCAATACAAAATATATTCTAACACGTATTCCAACAGGCAAGGACTGGAAGGAAGTGATGACCTTCAAGGTTTCTCAGGTATTCATTTCTCCATTTTTGTTCTGCAGATGAAAAACCAACACAAACCACCCTGTGATGAAAAGAACATGGTTCAGAGCATCTTTGATCTCTTCCTGGGGGGAACAGAGACATCAGCGACCACTCTCTACTGGGGATTGTTATATACGGTGCTTTATCCTGACATTCAAGGTGAGAGAAGCATCATAGGATGGATGAGATAGAAGGGATGAGATGGTTTATAACCCAACTATGCTCAATGCCTTAAGCTGCTTGTAGCATCTTCATCTGTAACTGACAATTATTATTGGAAGAATTCTTTAGATTTAGTTAGTCCTCAACTTACAATCATAATTCAGGCTGTTCCTTATGGTCTCAAGTCCTGACATTTGTTAAGCGAGGTGTCCATGTGATCATCTCGTTTAAGGACCCCAATCCCTCCTCTCCTCCTTGCGGTTGTTAAATGAACATCTGGGTTATTAAGTGGAGCATAGGATGCCTCCGGAGTGGCGGAGTCGGTCTTAGAGTCAGTCATAAGGGCAGGTGGATTGCCGAGCACCCGAATTTTGTTCACGTGATCCCAGGAGCACCACAGCAAGTCTAACTTCAGGCAGGGGTCATAAGTCACTTTCTTCAGCACCATCGTAATTTCCGACAGTCGCTGAACAAATGGTCATAAGTTGAGGACTACCTGTACTCAAAATTATCCAAATGTCAAGATGTTGTTTCTCATTCAAAGTATCAGATGGCCCAAGCAAGGTTCGACTTTGTCTGTTCAGGCCACTGGCATGATAAGAACATATAATCCAGAGACGGTGATGGGCATGTGAGGTATTGGGAAAGGCTACCTGTTTACTCTTGAGTAAACCCAGTAAATGTTCAGGGCGTTCCAAGCACACCCAAGATAACCTCCTTTTAGCATCCTAGATCAATGGCAGTGTATGCTTTGATTAACACCTGATTAAAGCCCATTACTTATCTATAGCTTTTTAATGCAATATAGCCTGAGTTTCACGCAATCTCAAGGATCTTATGCAATATTACACATATACAATATTACAGAATGACAGAGCTGGAAGAGACCTTGGAGGTCTTCTAGTCCAACCCCCTGCTCAGGCAGGAGATCCTGCATCATATCAGACAAATAGCTGTCCAGTCCCTTCTTAAAAGCCTCCAGTGTTGAAGCACCCACAACTTCTGAAGGCAAGTTGTTCCATCCATCCATCCATCCATCCATCCATCCATCCATCCATCCATCCGATACTTTCTAACCTTATTCTAGTTTGAGAATATTTGTAGCTCAGGGTTGAAACGAGGGGGTCCTTGGTGCTCTCTGAGCTTGTAGAGACCTTGGAGGTCTTCTAGTCCAACCCCCTGCTCAAGCAGGAGACCCTGCACCATTTCAGACAAATGGCCGTCCAGTCCCTTCTTAAAAGCCTCCCGTGTTGGAGTACCCACAACTTCTGAAGGCAAGTTATGCATGCTTCAGAAATTGCTTAGAAGTTGCTTGAAACTTAGGGAAAACACAGTCAATCTCAGTTATTTTCAAAAAGAAATAAATCTATGTCTTACAAGTATGGTGTTAGGACTATCAGGGATCCTCCAAGACTTTATCAGGGGTCTGTAAAATCCACATTACCAATTGAAATCCAACTTAAGTTGAAAAATAATACAAACCTAAAATCCTATCAAACAATTGTGAGAAGCAGGCGTGGCATCCGATGCCCCAATTTTTATTTTTAATACGGTATATAGCAATATAGAACTCATACAGACAAAAGCTTTTGGGGAGTCTGCCATACATTGGGTTGGGGAGGGGAGAGATGGCTCAGCGGTTAAAGATGCTGAGCCTGTCAGCTGGAAAACTGACAGCCCAGGTTCGAGACCCGAACACTGCGCAATGGGGTGAGCTCCCATCCTCCCCTCAGCTCCTGCCCACCTAACAGTTTGAAAACATGCAAATGCAAGTAGATAAATAGGTACCACTTTGACGGGAAGGTAATAGTGTTCCATGCACATTGGCGTGTAGTCATGCCAGCCAGATGACCATGGAACTGTCTTTGGACAATAGCAATAGCAATAGCACTTAGACTTATATACCGCTTTACAGTGCTTTACAGCCCTCTCTAAGCGGTTTACAGAGTCAGCATATTGCCCCCAACAATCTGGGTCCTCATTTTACCCACCTCGGAAGGATGGAAGGCTGAGTCAACCTTGAGCCTGGTGAGATTCGATCTGCCAAATTTCAGGCAGCCAGTGATCAGCAGAAATAGATTGCAGTACTGCACTCTAACCACTGCGCCACCGCGGCCCATAGCTGAGGAAGACAATGCTGGCTTCCTCAGCTAAGAAACGGAGACGGAGTCAGGAATAACTTGACAGGGGAAAGAATAACAGAATAGCAGATTTGGAAGGGACCTTGGAGGTTCTCTAGTCCAACCCTCTGCTCAAGCAGGAGACCCTACACTATTTTAGACAAGTGGCTGTCCAATCTCTTCTTAACCCTTTACTATACTTTTTTAAAAGTGGGAAGAGCTCCTGAGACAATACATTTTAAGAAAAACTTCTTTGAAGCATGGGAAGGAGGCCCCCAATTGAAAGATAAGCTGACCCTCATGGAAGTTGATTTAAAAAAAAGCATAAAGGGTTTAATGCTCTACCAGAGGAACACTAAACCCAGATCCCAATGGAGTTGTCAGTTGTGTAAAATGTGTGGGCAAATCGAGAGCACATTTTGACAGATTGATTAATGGGCTGAGCAGGACACCTGCCAAAATTTGTCCGCTTCCCAGCCTCACCCTAACCTTAAGGCGAATGATAGCTGGATGTTTTCCTACTAAAGCATGTCATTTGGTAGGTGGAGAGTGAGAATTCACTAACCCTTATCTTTAATATGCCTCAACTTAGTAGGGCATATTTGCTGTGTTGTCTCTGTGATTGGATAAGGACCAGCAATAGCAAATTATATGTTGGTAAAATTTTCTGCTGATTCAAGGATTGTTGTGAGCTTAGTTGAAGGGAATGGCCTTTGGAATATCATGGCTGAGGACTAACTCTTATTTAGTTTGGTCTAGTGCAGGGGGTGTCACACTCGATTTCATTGAGGGCCGCATCAGGGTTGTGTTTGGCCTCGGGGGGCTGGGCTAGGCATGGCCAGCTCGACATCACTCATATCGGAGATGCCTGTGGTGGCCCAAGCACTCTGCCAGTGAAAATGGGCTCCTGAGCTCCGTTTTTGGCTGCGATGGCCTCCTGCAACACTCTGCCAGCAAAAACGGAGCTCAGGAGGGCCACTCCATTTTCACTGGCAGAGGCACCGCGGGCCGGTCCTTCACTGTTTCCAGGGCCAGATCTAAGAACCCCACAGGCCAGATCCAGCCCCCGGGCCTTGAGTTTGACACCCTGGATCTAGTGGTTAAGACCAAACTAATGAATGGTTCAATGGTTAAAAACACTGATCTTGTCAGCTGGAGAAGTTCGAGACCTGAGTTCTACGGGATGGGTGAGTTCCCGTCCTTTGCCTCAGCTCCTGCCCAGCTAGCAGTCCCAAAGTATGCAAGTGAGAGTAGATAAATAGGTACCACTTCAATTGGGAAGGTAACTGTGTTTTGTGCACCTTCGGCATACCATCATGCTGGCCACATGACCACAGAAATTGTCTTTGGACAATAGTCGCTCCTTCGGCCAAGAAACGGAGATGAGCACCGTGCTCTAGAGTCGGACATGACTCACTGGGAAACTTTTATCTTTTACTGGTTAAGACACCAGGTGTGAAACAAGGAGACTGGAAGTCCTACTTCTGCCTTAGGCATCAAAACTGGGTGACTCTGGGCCAGTTACTCTCTCAGCCCAAATCCCAGGGTTGTGGTTGTGTAGAAAATAAGAATAGAACAGAACAGAACAGAACAGAACAGAACAGAACAGAACAGAACAGAACAGAACAGAACAGAACAGAACAGAACAGAATAGAATAGAATAGAATAGAATAGAATAGAATAGAATAGAATAGAATAGAATAGAATAGAATAGAATAGAATAGAATAGAACAGAGCTGGAAGGGACCTTGGAATTCTTCTAGTCCAGTCCTCTGCTCAAACAGGAGAACCTACCGTATACCATTTCAGATAAGTGACTGTCTAGTCTCTTCTTAAAAACCTCCAGTTCTTAAAAACCTCCAAAGAGGAGGAAGGAGTATTAGGGTATGTTCACTGCTTTGAGTTGTACATGAAAAAAAGGTGGAATTAAAAAATAGTTAATTCAGTTGCCAATTTAAGCCCGTTGAATGAATCAAGGAATAAGTCCTTGATATGTGATCACAAATGGGACTTGAACTCTTCTCTGCATGGTGGCTTTTAGGTGAGTTGATTTCAAGACCCTTTTTTGCCACAGTCGTTAAGTGAATCATTGGGGATTAAGTGAATCACACGGTGGTTAAGCACATCGGCTTCAGAGGTGGTATTCAGCCGGTTCGCACCGGTTCAGGCGAACTGGTAGTGAAAATTTTGAGCAGTTCGGAGAACCGGCAAATCCCACCACTGGCTGGCCCTGCCCCTGCCTGCTCTCCCACTCGCCCTGCCCACCTGCTCGCCATTTGCCCCGCCCACCTGCTCGCCACTCACTCCCACCTGCTCGTCCCACCCAGTCACTTCTCATCTCACCTCCTCAGCATAGCTGTTGCTTCTGTTTAGCTCCTCGCTTGCATTGACCACATGGTTTCTTTGGGCCAGCCAGCCTGCCTGCCTTTGCCCGCGGTGCCCCCGGCCCAACTGAATGGCCCTGATCAGCCTGGGTAAGCCTGCGAATCACGGCCTAGCTAGCTGCCTCCCACTGTCCCACGTGGCGCCACCAGCTTGCCTGCCTTTGTCGTGGCCTACCACGCTGGCCACGTGGCCCAGCTGATATCCACGTTCTGCTCACCGCAGCTGCCTGCAAAGTTAAGGGGCTCGGCCAAAGGGCCACCTTGGGGTGGACACAGCGAGGCTCGGCCGCCTTTTGGGCCTGGCTCTCGCCAATCTCTATCCTTCTGCCCACATGCCGCCCACTCTCCCTTCGCCACGCGTTGCCCCGTTTCCCCTCCTTCAGAGGCCCTGACCCTTACTCAATCTCCCTGCTTCCTCCCCCATGACTGCCTCTTTCTTCATCCCGTGACCTTACCTTCCTCTCGTGGCTGGTAGCAGAGGGGAAGGCAAGCCAGGGATGAGCCATTGCCGCTCAGCTCCCCACCAGCCCGCATCTCACCCCCCTTGTCGTGAAATGTCTGCAGCTGCCGCCTCTATTTTTCGGTGTGAGAAGCCTCCATCTGCCGCTCTTTGCCAGCACGAGCAGCCTCCAGATGCTGCTGCTGGCTCAGTTCTGGCCGGGAAAGAGCGGCAGCTGGAGGCTGCTTGCACCGGCAAAGAGGTGGCAGCTTTGGCTGTTTTCGGCCATTTTCCGGGCTCAAAAATGGCCCAAAAATGGCTGAAAAAATGGCCTGAAAAATGGCAGATGGAAATGCCCCATTTTCTGCCTCCATTCGGCTGTCTGCGCTGTGCTGGATTGCGATGGGGAGGTGGGGGGAAAAAGAAAAAAAGCCCACTCGGTCCGTATCGTACGTACTCACCAGCATGATGGAGAATCTCTCTTCCAGCTCACCAGTTCTGGCATTGGGAGCTTGAGGAATAGATTGAGTGCCTGGACTTGCTGCTGCGCTGCTCCAAGCCCGGCTCTGGCTGCAGCATCCAATTTTCTTCCACACTCGTGCAAGGAAGCCAGGGAGCTTAAGCGGCAGCATATTGCGATTTGCATGCCTTAACAAGCCCACTGGTGGCCTCAGTGCACCTTTCCTCCCCGCGGAAAATTTTAACCCATGCCTGTGGGGCGCTGGGGGAATCGGTGCCTGGAGTGAGAGGGGAGCATGGGCTGACTGGGCAGGGAAGGCCGGTACTTCCAGCACCCACGAGGATGCTTGTTAAGGAGGACCACTCCTCCACCCCAGCCATGCGTTTTCAAGCCTGGGCTGCTTGGAGTGAAAAGCATGCAATATGCAATAGCCCGGGCTTGAAAATTCATCGCTGGGGTGGAGGAGCGGTCCTCCTTAACAAGCTCCAAAACTGCTCCAAGCCTGGGTTCCTCGTGGGCGCTGGAAGTACCGGCCTTCCCCACCCAGTCATCCCGCGCTCCCTTCTTACTCCAGGCACCGATTCCCCCAGCGCCCCACATGCGCAACCCCCCAAAATTTTCCACGGGGAGGAAAGGCACACTGAGGCCACCAGCGGGCTTGTTAAGGCATGCAAATTGCAATATGCTGTCGCTAAGCTCCTTGGCTTCCTCACATGAGCATGGAAGAAAATTGGACGCTGCAGCCAGAGCCGGGCTTGGAGCAGCGCAGCAGCAAGTCCAGGTGCTCAATCTACTCCTCAAGCTCCCAATGCCCGAACCAGTGAGCTGGAAGAGAGATTCTTCATTGTGCTGGTGAGTACATTGTGCTGAGCCGCGGTGGCGCAGTGGTTAGAGTGCAGTACTGCAGGCTACTTCTGCTGATCACCGGCTGCCAGCAGTTTGGCAGATCGAATCTCACCGGCTCAAGTTTGACTCAGCCTTCCATCCTTCCGAGGTCGGTAAAATGAGGACCCAGATTGTTGGGGGCAATATGCTAACTCTGTAAATCACTTAGAGAGGGCTGTAAAGCACTATGAAGTGGTATATAAGTCTATGTGCTATTGCTATTGCTGTTGCTACATATGATACGGACCGAGTGGGCTTTTTTCCTTTTTTCCCCCCACCTCCCCATCGTGATCCAGTGTGGCGCAGACAGCCGAATGGAGGCGGAAAATGGGGTGTTTCCATCAATAGCAATAGCAATAGCACTTAGACTTATATACCGCTTCATAGTGCTTTACAGCCCTCTCTAAGCGGTTTACAGAGTTAGCATATTGCCCCCAACAATCTGGGTCCTCATTTTACCCACCTCAGAAGGATGGAAGGCTCAGTCAACCTTGAGCCGGTGAGATTTGAACCGCCGAACTGCAGCTAGCAGTCAGCTGAAGTAGCCTGCAGTGCTGCACTCTAACCACTGAGCCATCAGCCCTTCTCTTTTCCCCCCCAGCCTCCTTTTGCCAGAATGCGCCAGGCAGGCTCGGCAGGCAGTCGCGCTCTTTAGATGGACTTTTATTTTGTCAGCCCAAGAGGGTGGGGGGGAAGGGGCTCGGAATGTTACCTAGAAATCACCCTGTCTCTGCAGCATCGGCCTGCCTGCGCCGCCCCACCTTGCCATGGGTGACGTCAAGTTGGCCATGCCCACTTAGTCACATGACCACCAAGCCATGCCCATCAAGCCACGCCCACAGAAGTGGTAGTAAAAAAAATTAACTGATTGATTTCGGCTTCCCCCATTGACTTTGCTTGTCAGAAGCCATCTGGGAAGATTGCAAATCACATGACCCCAGAAGGCTGCACCCATTGTAAATCAATTTAAATCAATGCCGGTGGCTAAGAAACACCCCAATTTTGATCATGTGACTGCAAGAGATGCGGCAATGGTCATACGTGCGAAGGCTGATCATAAGTCACTTTTTACAGTACCGCCATAATTTCAAACGGTTGCTAAACCAATGTAAGTCAAGGACTACTTGTGTTAGGTATGTTCTCTGCCTGTTTATTTATAAAAACAATTAGAAACAAGATACAAATAAATAAATAGCAAAGAATTGGCAATCTCTGAATGGGCAGGAAAGATAATGCAGAAAGGATGGCCCTTGACTTACGACCACAATTGAGCCCAAAACTCTGTTGTTAAGTGAGTTTTGCCTCATTTTATGACTTTTCTTGCCACAGTTGTTAAGTGATCACTGCAGTTGTTTAGTTAATTATCTAGTTGTTAAGTGAAACTGGCTTCCTCACTGACTTTGCTTGTCAGAAAACCGCAAGAGGGGATCATGTGACCCAGGGACACTGCAACCGTCATAAATATGAATCAGTTGCCAAGCATCTGAATTTTGATCACACGATCATGGAGATGCTGGAACGGTTGTTAAGTGTGAAAAATGGTCATAATTCGCATTTTTCACTGCTGTTGTAACTTTGAATGGTCACTAAACGAACTGTTGTAAGTTGAGGACTACCTGTAGAAGAGCAAGATGTCCCAAAGGGCATCTGACTGAGGATGCTTCTTGGATGAGAAGCGAAACATCTTCAAGAAAAAACAAAGAAAGTCCAGTTGCCTTTTGAGAAAGCACCTGTTGTGGCCTGTCAGCCGCTGGCCCCTCCAACAGCCGAATCAGAGGAGGAGGAAGAGGTATGGGAGTCAGGGCCAGCATCAAGGCAACCTGAGAGCTCTGTGGGGGAAGAGGAATGGAGCTGTCAGAGATAGAGACAGAGGCAAAGCCTCGGCCGTCCATCAGCCCTCAGATAGAGAGTCAACACTCCCAGGTCTGGAGGTGGCCGATGAGGAAGAGGAGGAACAGCTGGGTCCAGTGCTGGACGCGCAGATGTGCAGAAGGCAGAGAAGAGAAGAGCAGTGGAAATCTATCGGCCGGTCCTTGGGACGGAAGAGCTACCGCTGCTAGCGAAGCCACACCCTAGCTCGGGGGATAAAAGGCAGGGGGCGGAGATGAATAGGTGTGGCAGACAACTATTCATCTCCCTGCCGGACAGACTTGTTAGCCTGCGGTGAGAGAGAAACTTTTTGCTGGGGCTGCCGGCACTCCTAATTATAGGAACTGTTGATTAATCACAGAGGGTTTGTCGTGTTTGGGAGCCGGGTCCTTTGGGACAACCTGTCAGGGTTCCAAATAGCATCCAATTTTAAATCAGTGTCCGAGGCAGAATATTCCTCAAAGTTCCAATTTATTAACAGAGCCATGTTGGCACATCTGGGAGAAACCCGAATCTGAAGCTGCAGGGGTTTCTCCACCCAGTTGAAAGTTCAAGCCCTTGTCCCCACACCCTCAAGTTCATTACGTTAACCAATCTTCTTCTGCCAGCATGGCAGCTACTCCCATCTTCTTCCGTGCAGGTGCAGGACAAAGGATGACCTTGATAATCTAGAAGAAATTTGTTATGGCTACATGCATGCATCCCTCATGCAATAACCCCTCCCAAATTCCCATAGCAAAGAATACATTTTTAAAAAGCATAAAGTGTGGCAGGCCAAAGACTCCGACTATAATGGCTTTGGCCTGACACAACCATGACCTAGATGATTGAGAATCTCCAGAGACACAAGAGCAAGATATTTGGCAATTATAGCAATAAAGCCAGGAAATGAGACCCTTGGCTCATTCAGTGCCCCAGGCTCAGGGTGGGTAGAAATCATCCTGAGTTGGATGGGTAGAAATGCTTGAAAAAAGGGCAATTCCTCTGGTTTGTCATCAAGACTAGGGATGTCCAACCTTGGCAACTTTAAGACTTGTGGACTTCAACTCCCAGAATTCCTCACCCAGCATGGCAGATGGGAGAATTCTGGGAGTTGAAGTCCACAAAACTTAAAGTTGCCAAGGTTGGGCACCACTGGTCTAGATACATAACTCCCTCCTGCTAGGCTGAGCTTCTGCCATTAATATACCATGGACAGCTGGGTCCACCCCTGGATGCTTATTCAAACCTAGCTCTAGTTAATGTGCAAAATCTTTGTTTCTCCACAGCCAAAGTTCAACAGGAAATAGATACACTTCTACCACTGGGCCAGTCGATCTGTTATGAGGATCGCAAGGAACTTCCGTACACAAATGCTGTGGTGCATGAAATCCAGCGCTTTAGCAACATCGTTTCGATTGGAATGCCCAGATTCTGCATAAGAGACACAAAGATCCAGAAGTTTCACATTAGAAAGGTAATCGAATCCCTCTGATCTAGAGCTTTCTTTTCTTCTCCTCCCCATATTGCTAGAAGGAAACACATGCAATACAGGGAGTCGTCAGTTAACGATGGTAATTGGACCGAGGACTCTGTTGTTAAGCACAACATCACGGAACCGCATTTATTTATTTATTAGTTTGTCAAACATGTACAAGATAGCAGGTATAAATACTGTATGAACATGGACATGAACGAAGGAAATGAATACAAATAAATGGGGACAGCAGGACAGGGATGGTAGGCTTGCTGGTGCGCTTATGAACGCCCCCTTTACGGACCTCTTAGGAATGAGGTGAGGTCCACGGTAGACAGGTTAAGGTTGAAGCTGTGAGGGTTTGAGGATGTAACAACTGAGTTGGGTAGAGCATTCCAGGCGTTGACCTCTCTATTCCTGAAGTTGTATTTTCTGCAATCGAGTTTGGAGTGGTTCACTTTGAGTTTGTATCTATTGTGTGCCCGTGTATTGTTGTGGTTGAAACTGAAGTAGTCATTGACAGGTAGGACGTTGTAGCAAACAATTTTGTGTACTATGCTTAGATCAGACCACAGGCGGTGCAGTTCCATATTGTCCAAGCCCAAAATTTCAAGCCTGGTGGCATAGGGAATTCTGTTGTGAGTAGAGGAGTGGAGTACTCTTCTCGTGAAATACCTCTGGACCTGCTCAATTGTATGAATGTCTGATATACAGTGTGGATTCCAGGCAGACGAGCTGTATTTGAGGATTGGTCTGACAAAGGTTTTGTATGCCCTAGTTAGCAATACTATATTACTGGAGAAGAAGCTTCGCAAAATTAGGTTAACAATTTTTAATGCCTTTTTGGCAATGCTATTACAGTGAGCTCTGGGGCTTAGATCATTTGAGATGAGTACTCCTAGGTCCTTGACAGAGTGAGGGTCGTCTACGAGGTCATTTCCGCCTAACTTGTATTTGGTGTTCTGATTTTTATTGCCAATGTGTAGGACAGAGCATTTATTAGTTGAAATTTGGAGTTGCCAATTGTGCGACCATTCTGACACATAGTCAAGGTCGCTTTGTAGGGCAGCAGCATTGTCAGTGGTGTTAAATAGTTTTACGTCATCAGGACACAGCTGCTTTTAATATGATCACATAGGTCGTTGATGTAAAGCAGAAAGAGGGTGGGTCCTAGAACGCTGCCTTGGGGGACACCGCTGTTAACTGTTGCCGGATTTGATAGGGCCCTCCCTCTTTTATTTATTTATTTATTTATTAAATTTGTATGCCGCCCAACTCCCAAGGGACTCTGGGCGGCTTTTGACTACTTGTTGCCTGTTTGACAGGAACGCAGCTATCCATTTGTGTAGGGATCTAAACAAGCAGTGAAAGATGGTCGGATGTACCCAGGTGGGGGAGGGGAATTGCTCTGTATGCCTGTTTCAGGTTAGAGTACACATGGTCTAAAGTGTTCTTCCCTCTGGTGGAGAACTGCACGTACTATACAAACTTAGGGAGAACTGTCTTTAGACAGGCTTGATTGAAGTCCCCAGCCACGACAAGAGCGCCCTCTGGATGAGTTTGCTGCTGCCTGGAGATGATGTCATATAGCTTAGAAAGCGCCATGCTGACATTGGCATCAGGTGGAATATAAACAGCTATAATAATTATCACAGTGATTTCTCTAGGCAGATAAAATGGCCTACAGGTGACAGTCATCAATTCTACATCTGGGGAGTAATACATGTAGACTACTCTGCTGTTAACACACCAGTCACTATGTATATAGATACAGAGTCCTCCTCCCTTGCTCTTACCGGAGTCACCATTTCTGTCAGAGCGATAAATGACACGGCTAGTTAACCCCACTGCCGCATCGGATACAGATGGATGTAGCCAGGTCTCCGTGACAATCATCACACAGCTTTCACGGAGAAGCCTGTTTGCTGCCATCTGCAGCTCTAATTCGTCAATTTTGTGGACGAGGAATCTGGCATTCATCAAAACGACACTAGGCAGCGCTGATCTGTGGGGCTGCTTTCGAAGCCGAGCCAGCAGACCGGCTCTACAGCCGCACTTTTGTTTCTGCTCCTTTCGCTTTCGTCGGCGCCTCCCTGACCTGACAACAATCCATGGAGATCCTGAAGGCCGCGCCATGCAGTTTGGTATATTGTGGGACTGCTGAAAATTGCTGGTAATCCCAGATTGACTTGCGAGCCCGATGTTTATCAACTCTACGCGGGTGTAGGCAAATTTTGCCCCTTTGGCTACACTGTGCACACACATCCATACATACATTATTCCAAGCACCACACACCAATACCGGGAGCTCGGGGGCGCTGCGTGTGAACACTCCGCCATCTTGTGGTGGGGAAAAAAATCCCATTAAAAAGCTTCTTTGATGAGATGCGAAATATCTTCAAGCAAAAACAAAGAAAGTCCAGGTTGCCTTTTGAAAAAGCACCTTCGGGACAACTGTGACCTGGATGACCGAGAATCTCCACAGACGTTGAGCTCAGATAAATTTCCTGATGGTTTCTCATCCATCAGGTCCCAACCTGCTTAATTTTTTTTTAAATCAGCCAAAGTCAGCATCAAAAATTAGGTTTATTAGCATAGAATACCTTTATAAAAAACAGAATTAATGACTGTTATTTAACCTATTTGTATTTTTTAGAAGAGTGTTCTTTAAAGCCATGTATTGATGATGAAATTTCCTAGGGATTTCTCACTTTGGCCTCCGTTGCCAGCAGATATAACCATTTTTTTTCTTCCTTCTCTTTTTGACAGGGCTCCACCTTTTTACCAAACATGGCGTCGGCCTTGTATGATTCCAACGAATGGGAGACACCCCTCACGTTCAACCCAAACCATTTCCTTGACAAGGATGGGAATTTCACCTGCCGAGAAGCTTTCATCCCATTTTCTATGGGTGCTTATTCAACTTGCTAACATTTTCATTGATGCATTAGAGCCCTGGTGGCTCAGTGGTTAGAATGCAGTATTGCAGGCTAATTCTGCCAACTGCCGACTGCCGACTGCGAGCAGTTCGGCAGTTCGATCCTGACCGGCTTGAGGTTGACTCTGCCTTCCATCCTTCCGAGGTTGATAAAATGAGGACCCAGATCATTGGGGGGTGAGAGGCTGACTCTGTAAACCGCTTAAAGAGAGAGCTGTAAAGCATTGTGAAGCGGTATACAAGTCTTAAGTGCTATTGCTATGGACTGTTCCTGTTTCGCCCCTCAAACACTGCTATAAATATGTATTTAGTGATAGACATACCTTCTGATTATGGGGAAAGATAGAGCTACTGTTAACATTCCTCAGTGAATAGTAATCTGTACCAAGAGTGTTTTAAATCAGAAAAAAAGCATTTTGTGGTGGATTATCAACAGGGATGTCTGTAGATTGTGGTAAAAGAAAATCATGATGGCAGCCATGATGTTGCAATCCAAGCACCACCTAGTTTGCATATTCTTCAATCATACAGCTGTGGCCACCATCTTGATTTAAAAAAAAACATATTGTGTGGGCTCATTGTTAGGCATGCCATATCCTACCGTGTTTCCCCGAAAATAAGACAGGGGCTTATATTTTTTTGACCCCCGAAATATGGCCTCGGCCTTATTATCGGGGGGGCTTATTATTTTGGGGGTGCAGTAGGCGGCGAGCGTGGGACTGCATGTCCCATCGCCGCTGCCTCCCCTCCCTGCCGCCACCGCCTCGTGGAGCAGG
The DNA here is from genome assembly GCA_003457575.1 of Thermophis baileyi. Classification (NCBI taxonomy): domain Eukaryota; kingdom Metazoa; phylum Chordata; class Lepidosauria; order Squamata; family Dipsadidae; genus Thermophis; species Thermophis baileyi. The sequence goes on along the minus strand of QLTV01000054.1, from coordinate 20,879 downwards.
ACTCAGCAAGGCTTGCTGTGCCATTGATGCACGAACTGCAGGACTGCCACAAACCTCATCATACCAGCACAGCTGGGGTCCTGCTGCCGTTGGTGCATGCAATGGCACAACAAGCCTTGAACAGTCCTGCTCCACGAGCCAGCGGCGGTGGCGTGACGAGTCTCACAGAGACTCATTTCTGGCAGGTGGAACATGTTGGGCCGCCAGACACGCGTCCTACCTGACACTTGTAGCTCCGTCACGTTCCTCGGCGTTGTGTCCAGAGAAGCCCATTGTAAAATAAAACTTCTCGCGAGTTCAATCAAACTTGTCGAACTCGCGAGAAGTTTTCTTTTTCAGTGGGCTTCCCTGGACACAACGCCAAGGAATGTGACGGAGCTACAAGTCCCAGCTAGAAAGCGCGTCTCGCGGTGGGATGCAAAGATACACTCTGCAGGAGGGTCCACAGTGCCAGGCCTGCCCTTGTGGGGGAGGGGTTCGGCCTTGCAGCTGGAAGGGCTGCCAAGGGGATAGATGCCCAATGACAAGGGGTGTGTGGTGGGATGGAAAGCAGAGGGGGTCTCTGGGCAAAGGGAGCTTTCAAGCCCTTAAAGGGGGCCAGCTGTGCTCTTGTTCCCCTGGAAGCGGGGTGGGAGGGGGGTTAGGGCTGAATAGGATGGGCTTTGCAATACTTGCAATATGAGTTTTTACCCAGGATCTGCTTCCCCCTCCAGCACCCACAGGAGCCCACGCGGGGGCCTCTCGGGCTGTGGCTGCTCGATCTCCGGAGGGGGACGGGGGCAGAGGGTGGGCTGACAGCTCTCGGCTGCAGTGCGATGCCCTGGCCCAGCGCTTTGCACATGTGCGCATGGAGTGGAGGTCCCCACGGAAGGTAGGGCATTGCAGCCCACGATGGCAATTGCAAGAAGTCCGTCGGCTTCTCTGGGCCGTCCTGCTCCCCACTACCCTGCAACCAGCCCTGCTTGAAATGGCTTTTATCGGGGCGGCTCCGCCTCACCTTCAGACAAACAGGCAGCCGGTGCCCTCTGCCTGGGAGGCTTTCTTCGGAAGGAAGCGGGCTGGCTGAGCAAGTGGGCCCTGCCCAGGGAGGGGGCTGAGGCTGGGGTCACAGCCTGAGGGGCTTTACAGGATGAGGACAATAAATGGTGCCCGCGCCTCCTGCCTTTGCTGCTGGTTTGAATAATGCAAAAATGATGCACAGGAAAACAAAGAGGGTTTCCTTCAAACACAATGCCGAGGAACGCTATGGAGCTACAAGTGTCAGGTAGGACGCGCGTCTCACGGTGGGGCGCAATTTGGGGGAGGCAGGTGAGGTGGGGCGGAGTGGGGT
>QLTV01000051.1:32333-47811 GCA_003457575.1 Thermophis baileyi | reverse complement strand
TTTCTCTTCCCCCTCCTCCCTGTTTCTCTTCCCCCTCTCTCCTTCTCCCTCTCTTTCCAAACCTCTCTCTCTCTTTCCCTCCTCTCTTTCTCTTCCCCCCTTTCTCTTCCCCACTCTTTCTTTCCCACCTTCCTCCCTCTTTCTCTCTTTTCCTCCCTCCCTCTCTCTCTCTCTCTCTCTCTCTCTGTTTCTTTCTCTTTCCCTCCCACACCCTCCCTTTCTCCTCGGGGCGGGGGGGTCACCCCAGCCCAGCTCCATCGCGTTTCTCGAAGTTGTTTGTGGGACTAAAAAAGCCACGCGAAACAGCCTTTAAGTGAAATTTAGCCCGCTTCCCAATGGGGGAGACAGGATCTCCTCCACCTCCTGGAGCCCATGACGAAGGAGAAGTTTCCCTTCCCCACCCCGGCTCACCTGTCTCTTTAAATTGCGTCGCTTTGTCACCACCCGGGCTCCCCCCCCCGAAATAAGCCCATCCTTGGTAGAACGCGCACGTGGCAGGCTCCTCTCAAGGGCCCGAGCGGGACAAACCAGTTGGGAAAGGATCGGGGGGGGGGAATAAGGTAAGGAGGAGGAACAGAGGCATCTCGCCTCCCTCTCACCTCCCGGATGCCTTTTCCGGCAGAGCTGCCTGTCTTGGGATGCCCTGCCTTTCCCTCCCCCCCTCTCTCTCCCCCCTGGGTGGGGGGAAGGAACCCCTGAACTGGTGCTGGAGGGTGGGAATCTGACGTCTGTCTGGAGGCTGACGAGCCCAGGAGCAGCGCGCCCACGAAGCCCAGCTGGACGGGAAAGAAAGAAAGAAAGAAAGAAGAGAAGAAAGAAAGAGACAAGGAAAGAGAAAGAAAGTGCTGTGCACCTAGGTTGAATGCTGTTTCCCTCTGCAGCCCATAGCACTTTCCGGATGAGGCTTAGAGGAAAGCGTGGCTCATGGGTGCTTAATTTAGCTGTGCTGCACAAAGTGCTTTCCCAGCAAAAACAGCGAAAGAGAGAAACAGACGCTGATCCGGAGAACATGTGGAGCCGGTCCATGTGCTCTCCGCTTGCTGTTTCTCCCCTTTGCTGAGTTTGCTGGGAAAGCGCTTTGTACAGCACAGCGAAATGTAGCAGCCATGAGCTGTGCTTTACACACACACACACACACCTGGACCACGAAGTGATCCGGTGAGCTCCAGAGCAGCGGCGGCGGGAGAAGGAAGAAAGCAGTGTGTCCCCCTGCCAGGCCCAAAAGGCGAGCGAGCCTTGCCATGTCTCCCCTGAGGCAGCTCTTCGCCTGAGCGCAGCGGTTCTCCCTCCCCCGCCACCAGCGTCTGCGTTACCTTCCACACACCTCCGAAGGTAAGGCTGAAGGCAGGCAGCCCTTTGGGGAGACACAGCTGCTCCACTGGGGCTGAGAGTCGTGGCGGCAGCGGAAGAAGAGGGCAGTGGCAGGAGAGGGCAGTGGTGGCGGGAACAGGGCAAGGCAGCTTGGCAAGCTTTGTAGCCACACGGCTCCAAAGCTTACCAAGCTGCCCCCCTCCTCCATGGTTGCAACACTGGTGGCTTCGGGAAGCGCTGGCCGATGGGGAGGGGGGTTAGGCTAGCGCGAATGCTTACCTGTGTGTAGGCAGGAGGCAGTTGGATGCGCATGGCGAAGGCGAGGCAGGGCGAGCGTCTGAGCGGGGACTGGTTCGGGGGTGTGGCCAGCCAGCAGTCGCTACCGGTTCTGCGACCTTGGCCAAATTTCCGCTACCTATTCGCACAAACCGGTGTGAACTGGTAGCAACCCACCACTGTTGCCGCTGCTCCTCGTCTTCAGATGGGGGGCCTTTCCGAGTCAGGGAGGAGAGATGCGGCTCTCCTCAACCTGCAATGCAGTCCCCCTTTACCTTACCACCTCTCCAGGGTGGCTATGGCTCAGTTAGAGCCCTCCGACGAGGCGAGGTCGGAGCGGGGACATGGAGCTTGCGGTCCACGCTTCCAAAGGCACTGGAAGTACAACTGGAAGTCCAAAAAAAAAAAAAGATAATTTTATAATGGTGTCAGTATTTGAACTTGGATCTTGTTAGGCTTCTGTATGCCGAATCAATCATAATTAGTATTAGAGGTTAAAATAGATTTTTAGTGTTTGTTTTTGCATGCTAATGCATGGGATGTGGTTTTTGTTTTGTTTTTGTTTTTGTTTGCTGCTTTCACATGTCCTGCAGCCATTTTTAAACAATAATGAAACTAACCCCTTTATATTAATCTTACAGAGAGAGAGGATGCCAAGAAGAGCACTCTGGACAACAGAGAATGAGTAGCAGCATTAAAGTGCAAAATAAGCCATCATTCAAAATATTTTCCAATTCCTTTGGAAAGTTTAAAAACTCTTCTTCCTCAGCAAATAAGAGACGAGGGAAAGAATAACAAGAACAAAGTTTTGAGCTGGAAAAAATAGAGCACACAGAACTGGACAAAAAAAACATTAAATGAGAAATCAAGGAGGATAATATTTAAATAAAAAAAAAGTGAGGAACAACTTGAAGTCAGTAGGAAGAAAAAGGTTCCAAATTTGGCAGGCATTAATTAGAGCCTTTGAGGAAGGAAAGAATGGCTTGAACCAAACCACCACCAGGCAAGAGATCAGAAATATTTTTCTCCGCCTCAAGAATCCAAAAGTATCAGTGTTGGAGAACCCCCGCATACTGCCCAATGTAGGAAAAAAACAGATTGCAGATTACATCTGATTATGCACAACAGGATCCATGCAGTGAAAAGCCATACAAATGTTTGGAGTGCGGCAAAAGCTTTTCTCGGAAAAGCTTCCTCATGATTCATGGAAGAACCCATACTGGAGAGAAGCTCTACCAGTGCTCCCAATGTGGCAAAATATTTAGCATTCATTCCAATCTGGTGAAACACAAGAGGACTCACACTGGGGAGAAACTCTTTGAATGTCCTGTTTGTGGGAAAAGCTTCAGTCAAAATTCCCACCTGGTGGAACACCAGAGGACACACACAGGAGAGAAACCGTATAAATGTAGTGATTGTGGAAAAGGTTTCAAGCAGAGTTCTAAGCTTGTGAAACACCAGAGAACTCACACAGGACTAAAACCATAAAAGTTTCAGTGAAAATTCCCACCTGGTGGAACACCAGACGACACACACAGGAGAGAAACCATATAAATGTCCTGTTTGTGGGAAAAGTTTCATTCGGAATTCCCACCTTGTGATACACCAGAGAACTCACACAGCAGAAAAACATATCAGTGCCTGGATTGTGGGAAAAGTTTCCGTTGGAATTCCAATCTGGTGGAACACCACAGGACACACACAGGAGAGAAACCGTATAAATGTAGTGATTGTGGAAAAGGTTTCAAGCAGCGTTCTAAGCTTGTGATACACCAGAGAACGCACACAGGAGTAAAACCATTTCAATGTCCGGATTGTGGGAAAAGTTTCAGTCAGAATTCCAACCTGATGATACACCAGAGAACTCACACTGGAGAAAAACCGTATCAGTGTCTGGATTGTGGGAAAGGTTTCCAGCAGAGTTCTAAGCTTTTGATACACCAGAGGACTCACACGGGAGAGAAACCATTTGAGTGTTCGGATTGTAGGAAACGTTTCAATTGGATTTCCGAGTTGGAAGTACACCGGAGGACTCACACTGGAGAAAAACCATATGAGTGCCCGGATTGTGGGAAAAGTTTCAAGCAGAATTCTAAGCTTGTGAGGCACCAGAGGACTCACACGGGAGAGAAACCGTATGAGTGCTTGGATTGTGGGAAAAGGTTCAGTCATAATTCGACCCTGGTGATACACCGGAGGACTCACACTGGAGAAACACCATATGAGTGCCCGGATTGTGGGAAAAGTTTCCAGCAGAATTCTAAACTTGTGATACATCAGAGGACTCACACAGAAGAGAAACCTTATAAGTGTCCAGATTGTGGGAAAGGTTTCAATTGGAATTCCGAGTTGGAAGTACACCGGAGGACTCACACTGGAGAAAAACCATATGAGTGTCCAGATTGTGGGAAAGATTTCAGTATTAGGTCTAGCCTTTTAAATCATGTAAGGTTACACACAGGGGAGAAACCATATGAGTGTCCAGATTGTGGGAATAGGTTCAGTCATAATTCGAACCTGGTGATACACCGGAGGACTCACACTGGAGAAAAACCATATGAGTGCCCAGATTGTGGGAAAAGTTTCCAGCAGAATTCTAAGCTTGTGATACACCAGAGGACTCACACAGGAGAGAAACCATATGAGTGTCCAGATTGTGGGAAAGATTTCAGTATCAGGTCTAGCCTTATAAATCATGTAAGGTTACACACAGGGGAGAAACCATTCAAGTGTCCAGATTGTGGGAAGTGTTTCACACAAAATTCCTCTCTTACTGCACACAAGAAATTCCATATGAAGCAAAATTTGATGTGTGTAGAGGAATCTTGAATTTCATTTCTCTTCTCTCTCTGGAAGCCCAGTTGAGAAATTAACCATCTAATTTCTTGCCTTATTCTTTTTAGTCAAACATGTCTTGGTATCAAACCTGAGGGAGGAGATCTGAGCTTCTTTTCTCTGGAGTTGTGTGGTTGTTCCTTTTTACAGCGTCGAGGGGAATTGCCATGCTGGGCCAGAGAAAAGGCTCTTAGATCTCTATTAGGTATATTTGCCACCTTGAGTTACTTCTATATCTAATTAAGGTGGGATATAGATATGTATTTATGTATGTATTTTTATTAAGAAATTGTGTATGGCAGCCCAACACAATGTGTCTCCAGACGGCTTACAGGAATAAAATACAGAAGCCAATCAACCCCATATATAGCAAATAGCAAAATACAAGACTTTGACATTTGGCGTACTCCCACATCATTGCATTCCCCACCAGACTGAAAGGGACGCAGGTGTCTTTCTCCTGCACAGCCCTTTCTCCGTGTGGCAAAGTCAGAGCTGCAAGCAGAGGGTGAGTTGCAGTCCCTAGCTGCCAACTTTTCATTGGCCTCTTCAGCTGCAATTAGAAAAGATCTGAATCTGCAGCAATGCCTTGAACTCCTGACAGGAAAACCTCTCATGATTTTATTATGCATAGAAAACTGCCGTTGAAGGTATAAAGCCTACCAGGATGCCAACTGTCCGGAAGGGGAGAAATTACTCTTCCAGCCCTCTCCTGACATGGAAAAGAATATGGGTGGTTCTGGGGTTGCAACAGCAATTAGTGCTAGTGCTGTCAACCCTGAAGCCATTTTGGAAAGTCTTCAGGGCTGCCGTAGCAAGGCTGGTTGGAGCTGTGGGAACGGGAGGGGGGAAAAGGGATAGATTCGGATCTGTAGCCAAAATAAAATTCTCCTGGGAACCAAGGACGTTCCCGCCAGGTGCTGGGGAGGCATGGAGTGAAGCCAGCTGGAGTTGGGATTGTGACCTGGTTGGGCCATGTGATGGACATGTGGACTGGGGGGAAGAACTTTGATTTTTAATTTGGGTGGGGAAAACCTCAGGACCTTCAGAGTCGGGTTTTCACCAGATGTGCCAATATGACCTGCCTAATAAATCTGGATTTTGAGGAGCAGCTTGGCCTCAGAGTTTTGATTGCATTGGGTCTGTTACCTGACAACAGCTTCTTTATCAGGAGGCAACTGGACTTTTTGGTTTTTCTTCGAAGATGTTTCGCTTCTCATCCAAGAAGCTTCTCCAGCTCTGACTGGATGGTGGGGGATGGAAGGATTCCTAGTCCTTGCACGCAGCTGGTCATTTGCATTCTTTCCAGAGAGTCTTTGAGGCCACCTGGAGGTTTATCTGTTTCCTCAGGGTCACATGAGTAGTGCAAGTGGGTGTGGAGCTTTCGTGGCCACAGGATATTTTCTGTCCTGTGTCCCTTAACTGTTCAAGACAGGCGCAGGCTGTTGGAGGTGATATCAATATATAATCAATCTAATCAATATATGTAAAACAAAATGGCGTATCTATTGTTTCTAAAATGCTTAGCATAAAATGTATGTAACCAGAAAAAGTATAAGCTGTTTTTAAAAACATAACCTAAATGTTAAACCACAAAAGTGCCAGCTGTAACCGCAAGCAGGGACAAAAGGGGCAATAAAAGCTAAGTAGGTTAGAACTGTGAAGAAACAGGAAGGGGTGCTTTGGGGGGGGGTAAAGGGAGAGAAATAAATTGCATGTGTAAAACAGGAAAAGGGGAGGGGGAGGAAATGGGTATGTGTGAGGGGGATAAAAAGCTGATGAATGTCTTGTTCTGTGTTTACTTTTGCTGAGCCCGTGTTTGCAGATACGTTAATAAAAAAAACTGCTATTTTCAAGTTATTGTCTCGGGTAGTTTCATATACGACATGAACTGTTTATCACAGACTTGGGGGCTCGTCCGGGATAAAAACGGCTCTAGGATCCAAGGAGGCATCAGGATCAAGTGAGGAAGACATGTCCCGTTGAGTTCAGCGGTCCTCCAAGAACTCTGGGGCCTCCCTTTCCTTCGCACGTGGTATCCCGTGGGTGACAGTGATGAGACTTGCAAGCAGCAAAGGCAATAAATTCTCGTAAGAGGTGGACACCTAGACGAGCTTATAATTCAACTGGGCAAACTCCGTGCACAGACCAGGGTAAGACCCAAAGGGCTTTTAAGTTTTACCCTGGCGGTTGGGAAATTTCTCTGTGTCTGTGAGACCTGATTGATGAGTGTTTGAGAGGTATTTGAAGTACCAAGTGAGAGAGGAATCCCGATCTGCAGTTTTGCTATCTCGCGAGAGAGGCAATCGGAGGAGGACGAAGCAAGTGGTTAGATTAAAATCTGAGACAGTGTGGTCTCTAAGATGGGAAACAGAGGGAATAAACCAGACAAAAACAAAAAGGGAACCAAGTTCCCAGATCATCCAAACATTCCTCCAGAAAGTCCTTTAGGAGTAATGTTGCAAAACTGGAAATATAATACTAGGACCAGAAATAAGAATAAGGGAAGAATGATACAATATTTGACTCTGTGAACCGCTTAGAGAGGGCTGTAAAGCACTATGAAGCGGTATATAAGTCTAAGTGCTATTGCTATTACTACTTCGAATGGCCCGTGTATCCCATTAAGGGGAGTGGAGTCTTCTGGCCAAAATATGGCAGTTATGAAGACTGGCTGTGCCAAGCCTTAAACCAGTGGTTCTCAACCTTTCTAATGCCGCGACCCCCCCGCCGCCTCCTCCCCGCGCGGGATGAGGTGACAAAGGGGGCGTGGCACCAGGGGCGAAATGCTCCCGGTTCAGGCTTGCCTGCGGGTCGGCGGACAGCTGATAGCGTGGAAGCGGGAGACTTCGCCCGGACGCTGCCATTTGGGTTCTTTTACCCTCTGCGCATGCGCAAAGCGTTCTGCGCATGCGCAGACGGTAGAAGAACCCAAATGGCGGCGTCCGGGCGAAGTCTCCCGCTTCCGACGCCATCGGCTGTCCGGCGACCCGCAGGCACGGCCGAACCGGGAGCATTTCACCCCTGCGAGTGACGGTGGCACCAAGATGGCGGGCTAACGCGCGCGGCGACCCCTGTGAAAGGGTCGTTCGACCCCCAAAGGGGTCGCGACCCACAGGTTGAGAACCGCTGGCTTAGACATATATGTGAATGGCAGGAAGCATTCTCAAGAAGAGTCTGATTATGCGGCTTGCTGGTTTCCTGGTAGCACATTTGTAATGAAAGAAAATAAAGTCAGTGACACAGAGGGAGACTATGTTACTTTAAAGACGTGGGACCCTCCTGGATCATCTGCCACCACCATATAATCCACAGGTACCCCTACACCCGGTGGTAAATGTCCAGGGACAAGCCCAGGGATCTAACATGAGGACAGGCAGAAGACCAGCAACAGGACAGGATAATAGCAGATGTGGAGAGAGTGTGGAGAGACCCATAAGGGACACTCAGGAGAAACTATATCCAAAGTTGCACAGAGAGATTGAACAATGTGAGAAAGACCTAATCCAGTTCCCTATTCCTTCTGGAAAGGAGGATAGAGATGTCAAACAAAGTAAAATGGTCGCAGAAGAACCCATGCTCCCCTTAAGGGAAGTGCCTAATGGATCAGATGGACAAGGATTACCTCGGGTAATCTATGTTGAATCTCCACTTACCAGTAATGATGTGAAAGTCTTTAAGAAAGAGTTGAAATCATTAGTGGAGGATCCAATAGGAGTTTCAGAGCAATTAGACATTTTCCTAGGACACAATATATATAATTGGAGTGAATTGCACTCTATTAGGAATATCTTGTTCACTGGGGAAGAGAGAGGATTAATTAGGAGGGCTGCCATGAGTTATTGGGTTCGGAAACATCCTGCTGGTGGAGATGATAATAATCCCACAGGGGAACAGAAGTTTCCTCTCCAGAAACCTAATTGGCAGAGTAACAACGAGCAAGATAGGAGAGACATGGAAGACTTGAGAGAGATCATAATAGAGAGAATAAAGGAGGCTGTACCTAAACGCCAAAATTTGAACAAAGCCTTCGAAATATACCAAGACAAAGATGAAACACCCACTGCATTCCTGAAGAGACTGAAAGATCACATGAGAAAACACTCAGGCGTAGACCCAGATGCTCAGACAGGAGAAGGATTCCTGAAATTTAACTTTGTGACTAAGTCATGGCCTGACATACAGAAAAAGATACCGAAAACAGAGGGGTGGGCTACTAAGTCCATACCTGACCTTTTAAATGAAGCTCAAAAAGTGTATGTAAGAAGGGAAGATCAGAAGCAGAAAGCAAAAATCATGGTTAACACCATGGAACAAGCAAAGCAGAGAAAGAAAGAGGAAACCTCTCAAAGTGCAGGACGAGGACGAGGATTCATTCTTACACGGGGTGTAAGAGGAAATGCAGTGAGAGGCAGAGGCATTCCATACACTTGGGGAGTGGGTCGTGATGGAGAATTTCCTAGACCAAAACCCAAATGTTATGCCTGTGGGATGGAAGGACACTTTAAGAGAGACTGTCCTACACTGCAGAAAAAGGATGAGGTCTACTCACTAATAGAACTAGAAGATTAGGGATGTCAGGGGCCGTTGACCTTAAGATCCCACCAAGAGCCCTTGATAAATGTACAAGTGGGATCTTATCAAGAATCTGTAGTATTTTTACTAGATACTAGGAGCAGCTAGAACATCTCTCAATTGCATACCCCCAAGGACTTAAATTTTCTGATCAAACTACTATTGTGACTAGTGTCAAAGGAGAAAGTTTCCAAGTAAAAGAATTTGAACCAGTTAAAATGAAAATACCAGGGAAAGACATTATAGAACCATGATGGCGAACCTATGGCACGCGTGCCCGAAGTGGCACGCAGAGCCATTTTTCCGGGCACGCGGAGCCATCGCCCCTTGCTCTTCCAGGTTCCGGTGCGCCGGCCAGCTGGTTTTCATACGCACAGGTGCGCCAGAAACCGGAAGAACAGTCGCCCATTGCGCATGCGTGCTCCAGGAAAATGATCTTCCTGTTTCCAGAGTGCACATGCGCACTGGCTAGCTGGTCTGGTTTCTGGCGCTCATGTGAACACAAAGACCAGCAACAGGCGCGCGTGCCAAAAGATGCGGAGAGGGGATCCCAGCGGTCGCTTCCTAAGGGAGCAGAGCAAGGTAAGCCGGGCTTCCCTCCCTCCCTGCCCGCGCAGGCTTCTTACGCGGCCCCAGGCGGTCCGGAGCAACGGTGGACGAGCAGCCGGTGAGGGCGGGGTGGTGGTGGTGGGCTACCGTGCAGATGACCCCGTGGCCTGGGATCCTCCCTGCTGGGATCCACAGTTCCCCAGCCACCGGCAGAGCTCTCTACCCCCCCACCTCGGCAGCCACAGAAGCTCCGAACACACGTCCTTGCCTGGGATCCTCCCTGCTGGGATCCACTGTTCCCCAGCCGCCGGCAGAGCTCTCTGCCCCCCCACCTCGGCAGCCGCAGAAGCTCCGAACGCGTGGCCTTGCATTCCCCAGCCGCCGTCAGCGCTCTCTGCCCCCCCCCACCTTGGCAGCCGCAGAAGCTCCGAACGCGCGGGCTTGCCTGGGATCCTCCCCGCAGGGAACCACCATTCCCCAGCTGCCGTCAGCGCTCTCTGCCCCCCCACCTTGGCAGCTGCCAGCCGAGAAACAGTGGATCCCAGCAGGGAGGATCCTAGGCATGGCCGCGCGTTTGGAACTTCTCCGGCTGCCGAGGTGGGGGGGGCAGAGAGAGCTGCTGCCGGCCGGGGAACGGTGGATCCCAGCAGGGAGGATCCTAGGCATGGCTGCGCGTTTGGAACTTCTCCGGCTGCTGAGGTGGGGGGGGCAGAGAGAGCTGCTGCCGGCCGGGGAATGGCGGCTCCCAGTGGGGAGGAGCCCCGGCAAGGCCGGGCATTCGGAGCTTCTCCAGCCGGCACATCTGCCGAGGTGGGGGGTCAGAGAGCACTGCTGCCAGCCAGAGAATGGCGGCTCCCAGTGGGGAGGAGCCCAGTCCACGGGGTCATCTGCGCAGGTAGCCCACCACTACCACCCCGCTCTCACCGGCTGCTCATCCGGGGAAGCTCCGAATGCGCGGCCTTGCCGGGACTCCTCCCCGCTGGGAGCCACCATTCCCCGGCCGGCGGCAGGCTCTCTGGCCCCCCCACAGCCCCAGAAGAGCAGCAGCAGCGGCAGCTGAAGGGAGAAGGGCAAGAGCGACCGGCCGTCTCAGGTGCACGGGGCAGCATTTGCTGGCTGGGTGGCCAGTGGGGCTGCGCAGGAGGAACGCCGGAGACAGGCAGCAATGGCCAGGGGACCCACACGGTTGGTGGAGCGAGCAAAGAGGGGCGTCTTGGCCCCGCTTTAACGGCGGCCACAGGGTCATCTGCGCAGGCAGCCCCCACCCCCACCCCGCCCTCACCGGCTGCTTGTCCCGGGAAGCTCCGAATGCGTAGCCTTGCCGGGACTCCTCCCCACTGGGAGCCGCCATTCTCCAGCCGACAGCAGGCTCTCTGCCCCCCCCATCTCAGCAGCGCCATGTGCCGGCTGGAGAAGCTCCGAACGCCCGGCCTTGGGAATGGCTGCTCCTTTGTCTCGACAGGGAACGGGCCGGTAAGAGCAGTAAGAGGAGCACCGGCCCTCTTGGAAGAAGTGGGGGGGCACATGCGCAGTGGGGGGTTGCATGTGCGCATGCACAGTGCGGGGCACATGCGCAGTGCGGGGCGCATGTGCAGTGCGGGGCGCATGCGCAAATGGGGGCGCGCATTGCATTATGGGTGCCGGCACGCGCGAGCGCAACAGCGCTCTCTTGCTTGGACTTTCGGCACGCAACACCAAAAAGGTTCGCCATCACTGTTATAGAAGTAAAGCCTCTGTATGTGCCTGAGGCTCACACCTGCCTGTTAGGCAGAGATGCAATATTATTTGGATTGGAGATAAAAGTAGAAAACACACCATCTAATACATATAGAAAGGCCAAGATAGCTACATTAACAGAAGAAGATGAAAAAGATATAGAAGCACAAGTATGGGTTTGTGAAGGAAACAGAGGTGGGTTAAAAATCCCCCCCTTGAAAATTAAATTGAAAAATGAAGGAGAACCCGTTAGACAGAGACAGTACAATATCTCACTAGAGCAGGGGTCTGCAACCTGCGGCTCCGGAGCCGCATGCGGCTCTTTGGGCCCTCTGCTGCGGCTCCCTGTCACCCTGTCGTGGCAGAGGGATGAAAGAGCCATCATCTTGTCATGGCAGTGGCATGGCCGGAGCCTTAGTATGGGAGCGAAGCGCCCCTCTACTTGCCCTTCCACGGCAACCACATTCCGCCTTCACTGTGGTACATTTGCTGTTGCTGCCAGCAAAGAGGGGTGGGAGAGAATGGCGGATCGTTTTCCACACTTACAACCGTTGCAGCATCCCCACGGTCACGAGAGGCCAGGCAAGGAGAAGCGCCCCTCGACGTGAGTGATGTCGAGTTGGCCACGCCCACCCAGGTTTTGTGGCTCCCATTGTTTTCTGTGGGAAATGGGCCCAAGTGGCTCTTTGAGTGTTTAAGGTTGCAGACCCCTGCACTAGAGGGAAGAAGAGGATTACAACCAGTAATAGATGGACTCTTAAGGGATGGGCTTTTGGAACCCTGTATGTCTCCATTCAATACTCCAGTACTGCAGGTCCGAAAACCAGGTGGTTCTTTCAGAATGGTTTTAGATTTCAGAAAATTAAACAGAATTGTAGAGGTCAGACACCCTGTGGTTCCCAATCCCTATACTCTTTTAAATACCATACCACATGCCCATGCTTGGTATAGTGTTATAGACCTTAAAGATGCTTTCTGGAGCTGCCCCTTAGATGAAGAGCCTGCAGACATTTTTGCATTTGAGTGGGAGTATCCAGAAACACATAGAAAACAGCAATATAGATGGACTGTTCTTCCCCAAGGTTTTACAGAACCATCAAATTTACCGGTATTTGGACAAGTTTTGGAACAAGTACTTGAACCGTTCCACCCTGAAGTGGGAACTAAATTGATACAATATGTGGATGATTTATTAATCTCGGGTAAAAAGAGACCTGAGGTTAAGAAAGCCACAGATAAACTGTTGAACTTTCTGGGAGAACAAGGACTTAGAGCAGGGTTCCTCAAACTTTTTGAACAGGGGGCCACTTTATGGTCCCTCAGACTGTTGCTGGGCCGGACTGGCTGGGTGGGTATGGCTAGGTGGTCATGTGACTAGGTGGGCGTGGCCAATTTAGCAGTCCATTTTGCCAATTTAGCAGTCCATTAAATAATACACACAAATTAAACTTTAATTTGTTTTGCTCCTGGGGGTGTTTTATTTGCTTTTGTTTGCATGTTGCTCTTTTCTCTCTCTGTTATTCTATTCTATTCTCTCTCTCTCTCTCTCTCTCTCTCACACCCCCACACTCTCTTCCTCTTCCTTCCTTCCTTCCTTTCTCTCTCTCTCTCTCTCACACACTCTCTCTCTCTCTCTCTTTTTCTCTCTCTCTCTCTATCTTTCTCTCTCTTTCTCTTTCTCTTTCTCTTTCTCTCTTTCTCTCTCTCTCTTTCTCTCTTTCTCTCTCTCTCTCTCTCTTTCTCTCTCTCTCTCTCTCTCTCTCTCTCTCTCTCTCTCTTTCTCTCTCTCTTTCTCTCTCATCTGTCTCTCAGAAAAGAAAAGTGTGCTAGAAGAGCAAATGGGGGTGGGGAAGAGAAACCTTGCTGAATTCCATTCCATTCGCATCGCGGCAGTCTCAATCTGCTTTTGGAATTTTGCTGGCCGCCCCGGAGCATCCTCCACAAGTGCCAAATGCACGCAACAGGCTTGGGCGAGGGCTCCGCACATCTGGCAGGCAGAATTGGACCGGGCAGGCATTGCTTGGAGTGGATGTGGCGAGGAAGCACCAAGACGGGGGCTCAGCAGCACTGATCCGCTGGCCAGCCAGCCCTTCCCGCCTCCCTCTCCAGTGGCGGAGATGGCTGTCCTTCAGGAGTGGGCAGCCGAGTGGGAGAAGGACGGGCAGCCAAGTGGTGGTGGGGGAGAAGGCGGCAGCTGTTGCGGCACCCACTCCCTAGCTCGCTCACGTTTCAACAGCCCCACTTTTCCAAGCAGCGCATGAGCCTCGCCTTCCTGGAATTTGGCTGCAACTCTCAGCTTTGAACGGAGATGCGCCGGGGGGCGGTGGCTGCAAGGCAGAAGGTTGCCTTCAGTCCAGGGAAGGGACCGCAGCCTCGGGGCTCCATCTGAAGGAGCTGCATCACTCAGGCAGTGCCCCGAAAGCGCTCTGGAGCTGCTGCCTTGCAGGACAGGGCGGGGCTCTGCTCTCCCTGCCGAACAGCCCCGGTGAAGGAGGCACATCTTTGGGGGTCTCTACCCCTGGCAACTCCTGGGTGGCAACTCCACCACCACTCGGCAGACCCGTGTAGCCCAAAGGAAGCGAAGCAGCCAGTTAGAAAGGCACATTCCCCTCGCGCACCACCAAGGCTGCTAGCAGCTTGCACAGGTCCATTAGGCTGCTGCTATCCCTGCCTGGAGCACCAGGGCTGCCCAGCTCGAAGGAGGCAAAGTGGCCAGCTAGAAAGGCCGAGTAGAGGTGGTAAATGACGCCCAGGCCCGGCAGGCAAAAAACGGCCACCACGAGTGGGGAAAGCCAGATCCCCATCAGAGCCCTGGCTGCCGAAGCCCAGCAGAAATGGGGATGAGGCATGCAATCTTGGCTGGGCTTGGGCGGCCATAGCGCCGATGGGGATCCAGTTTTTCCCGCTCGCAGTGGCTGCCTTTTGCCTGCTGGGAATGCGCATCCTTTTACCACCTCTACTCAGCCTTTCTAGCTGGCCACTTTGCCTCGGTGATGGCACTGGCCTAATGGACCTGCACGAGCTCCACAGCGCTTTTGGGGCACTGCCCGAGTGACGCAGCTCTTTCAGATGGAGCCCCGAGGCTGCGGTCCCTTCTGTGGACTGAAGGCAGCCCTCTGCCTTGCAGGTGTGTGTCCCCCCCCCCGCCACATCTCTGTTCCAAGTGGAGGGTTGCAGCCAAATTCCAGGAAGGCACGGCTTGTGCGCCTGTTGGAAAAGTGGGGCTGGCGAGACACAAGTGAGCTAGGGAGTGGGTGCCGCAAGAGCTGCCGCCTTCTTTCCCCTCCCCTGCCTCTGCTTGACTGCCCGTCCTTCTCCCACTCAGCTGCCCGCTCCTGAAGGAGGACAGCCATCTCCATCACTGGAGAGGGAGGGTTGCAGCCGAATTCCGGGAAGGTGCGGCTCGTGAGTAGCCAGGCTTCCTTCCGTGCGAGTTGGCGAGTCAGCAGGACGCTACCCAAACCGGTGCCTGGGACTCAAAGGCCCTCTTCCTCCAGCCTTAGAGTGGGCGCCGCTTCCTACCCTGCCCCCCGCGACGCTTCAGGGAAGCCCAGCCAGCCCACGGGCCGTAGTTTGAGGACCCCTGACTTAGAGTGTCAAGAACAAAATTGCAATATGTAGAAAATGAATTAAAACATTTAGGTCATTTAATAAGTAAAGGGAAAAGAAGAATCAGTTCAGAAAGAATACAAGGAATAACTTCACAACCCTTGCCAAAATTCAAAAAGGACTTGAGAAAATTCTTGGGTCTAGTAGGATATTGCCACTTACAGATCAATTCCTATGCAACCCTCACTAAAGACCTATATGCTAAATTACTTGATAAAGAACCAGAGAAATTACAATGGACAGAACAAGAAAAGGAGCTAATACAGGAATTATTAAACAGGAATTAATTACTGCCCCAGTATTAGCCCTTCCCTCCCTAGAAAAGCCCTTCTACATTTATTTGTAAATGTAGATAAAGGAATGGCATTAGGAGTCTTGACTCAGAAGTGGGGAGGAAAAAGACAGCCTGTGGCTTTTCTATCCAAATTGCTAGATCCAGCGTGTCGTGGGTGGCCAAACCGTATTCAGTCAATAGCTGCCACTGCAATACTGGTAGAAGAAAGCAGAAAATTGACTTTTGGAGTAGCCCTTATAGTGGGCACTCCACACCAAGTCCGGTCAGTATTGAATCAGAGAGCAGGCAGTGTTGTGAACCAGCATGGCAAGC
>QLTV01000051.1:2820-14278 GCA_003457575.1 Thermophis baileyi | reverse complement strand
TCGTGGAACACCAGAGGACTCACACAGGAGAGAAACCTTATGAATGTCCCGATTGTGGGAAAGATTTCACTTATAGGTCTAGCCTTATAAAGCATGTAAGGTTACACATAGGGGAGTAATCATTCAAACGCCCAGATTGCAGACAGTTTTCATACAAAGTTCACACTTTTTAAGGCAAGCTGTTCCGTTGGTTGATTGTTCTGACTGTCTTAAAATTCTTATTTCTAGTTTGAATCTTTCCTTGATCAGTGTGCACCCATAATTTCTTCTCTGGCCTTCGGGTGCTTTAGAAAATTGTCCCCCCTTCCCTTTTTGACAGCCTCTCAAATATTGGAAGACTGCTATCATGTCACACCTGGTTCTTGTCTTCACTAGACTAGCCATGCCGAATTCTTCTAACTGTTCTTCATACGTTTTAGCCTACAAGCCTTTGTCCTTCCTTCCTTCCTTCCTCCTTCCTCCTTCCTTTCTTCTTCCTTTTTCTTTCTTTTATCTAATCACATCTGAGCTTCCTTTCTCTTTCTTCTTCCTTTTTCTTTCCTTTCTCTAATCTCATCTGAGCTTCCTTTCTCTTTCTTCTTCCTTTTTCTTTCCTTTCTCTAATCTCATCTGAGCTTCCTTTCTCTTCTTCCTTTTTCTTTCTTTTCTCTAATCACATCTGAGCTTCCTTTCTCCCTTTTTCTTTCCTTTCTCTAATCTCATCTGAGCTTCCTTTCTCTTTCTTCTTCCTTTTTCTTTCCTTTCTCTAGTCTCATCTGAGCTTCCTTTCTTTGGCCCAGTGCAGTAGGTCCCTTTCACGGAGTCGAGGGGAAGTGCCATTGCTGGGCCAGAGAAAGCGAGTTTGGAGCTCTATTAGGTATGTATGCTGCCTTGACTTATTTCTACATATATGTAGAATATGTAGAATGTATGTATGTACCACAATAGTATAGGGTCTCCTGCTTGAGCAGAGGGTTGGACTAGAAGACCTCCAAGATCCCTTCCAACTCTGTTATTCTGTTCTGTTCTGTATTTTTGCTTAGCATGAACATGTATATGGCAGCCCAACTAATGGTGACTCTGCATGGTTTACAGCAATAAAACCTTAATATAAAACCCAATAAACGCCATATATTGCAAAATGCAAAACCTCCGCATTTAATACGTACTAATTTGATAATTAAATGTGTAGAGTGCCTCAAGCAAGTTGCACAAGGACAGCCAAAGTGCGGCCATTTTGGGATTCATCTTTTTTTCCTCTGATTTATTTAAAATATTTATGTAGCCATCCATGTTATAACAAACACTGGCCGGCTCCCAATCAACAATTAACTTAAAAACCGTATTAAAACCAAATACGTATAAACAAAAACCAGATACCGAATCAAGCTTCTGATGTGCAGACATCTCTTTTATCCCAGTGCTTAGGGCAGGGGTCTGCAACCCGCGGCTCTGGAGCCGCATGTGGCTCTTTCATCCCTCTGCTGCGGCTCCCTGTCGCTCAAAATATGCATCACAACCGTCAATGTGCGACACCCGCCAGCAGCAATTTATTGAGCTTTTTGACCCATCTTTTTTTTCAGAGTTCAAAATGTTTTTGTTCACTGATTTCACAAAATGTTTTTGTTCACTGATTTCACAAATGCAACACACTATAGTTTTTTTATACATAGCATAAAGGTAAAAAACGATATATGCAGTGTTATCTTCATTTTAGATGTCAAAAGGGTTTTGTGGCTCCCGGTGTTTTCTTTTCTGTGGGAAACGGGTCCAAACGGCTCTTTGAGTGTTTAAGGTTGCCGACCCCTGGCTTAGGATAACAGCTAGACCTTCCTTGTTTTACGGAAGACTAGGAGGATAGAGGCCTGCCAAACGTCAGGGGGAAAGAGTGTTTCATAGGGAAGAGTCTGCAATGGAAAAGGCTCACTTCCTGGCTCCTATCACATGGCAATATTTAAAGGAAGGGGCCAGGAGCGTGCCCACCCTATCTGACCTGGTAGAACAGATGGAGGCAAGAATAATAAAGGTGGGACAATAGTGACAGGTGCCCTGTTGGCTCAGTGGTTAGAATGCAATAGTGCTGGCTGACTCTGCCCACAGCCTGGAGTTCGATCCTGATGGGGCTCGAGGTTGACTCAGCCTTCCATCCTTCTGAGATCGGTAAAATGAGGACCCATATTTTGGGGACAATATTCTGACAATATTCTGGTATATTCTAAGTGCTAATGTTATAATATAATAAAGAAATAACTGTAAATGTGATGACCAGCATCTTGAATTGCACCTTAAAGAATCCAGTGCAGCTCGCACTACAAAGATGTTACACGGGCAATCTAGGGACTCCCATTCTGGGGGACCCAGGGTAGTAATCCAAACAGAGGTGACCAAGGAATGAGTGACCCACTGTGCAAGGCCTCCCGGTTCGGGAAAGGGAACAATTGGTGCTCCAGATGAATCTGTGCAAAGCCCCTCCCCAGCCATGCCCTCCTCAAGCAGGAGGCATGAGTGCAGGAGGACCCCCAGTTTGTGCACCAGCTCAAGTCACAAAAGGTGATCACATGGTGGTAAGTGTGGAAAATGGTCATAAATCACCTTTTCAGTACTGTCCTAACTTCAAATGGTCACTAAATGAAATGTTATGTCCAAGACTACGGTTAGCATATAGGAAGTTAGCACCCACCCATCCTAGAAAAATGAAATATTTTAGGAAATATTAAAAAGGCAGAATATTATACCTTCCTGGATGAGAAAAGGAGAAACAAGCTCTTGGAAATCGGCCCCCACCTTTGTTAATAGCCCCAGAAAGACAAAAGACATCCTATCTAGAACACAAAATACCTTCAGGGTGATGGGATTAAGACATGGTCCTCAGGACATGATAGGATTAGCCCTCTACCCATCTCACCACATGGCACCTGGGAAGATTACATCACCCAGCAAGGCTCAACCAAGCCTGGGACACAGACAGCCTACAAAGTTAGCTAAGACCCCCGCCCCCAGGGAGTGTGACAGCCAATGGGATACATTTCTTGTACAGGAACAGGAAACTCTAAGGCAGGGACCAAGAGAGTGTATAAATCTCTCTCTCCACTCCATGTGCCTTTTTGTCCATGACCTCAAACCATGTGATCCTGTTCATCAATAAACCTTCTTTCCAAGCAACTTCCATGAATCCAGTGTCTTTTTCCCCACTTGGAACTGAACCCAGAAGGATATTTCTTCCAACACTACCTGTACATAATTGGGTATCATAGTATAGCTTCTCCTAGCGGGTTCATGTAGATGTTAACAAGCAGCAGGGAAATGCTTGAGCCCTGAGGAACATAACTGGAACTGGGCATAGAGGTAGAAGTAGAATGACCATAATAAAGCTCCTCCCATTTCCTGTCTCCAAAGCCTTTCCAGAAGGATATGGTCATTGTTATTGAAACCTGATGAGAGGTCTGGGAGGGACATCATGACTGTACCCCTTCTATCTCAAACCCTCCAAAAGACCATGAGAATTGCAATCAATGCCGTTTTGGTGATGTGCCCTGGCCTGAAGCCAGACTGAGAAGGGCCCAGTTTCTTTCCTCCTGCACAGCCCTTTCTCCAGGTGACAAAGTCAGAGCTGCAAGAAGAGGGTGAGTTGAAGTCTCAGGCTGCCAGCCTTTCATTGCCCTCTTCAGCTGAACTTATAAGTGATCTTAATCTGCAGCAATGCCTTGAACTGCTCTGCCAGGAAAACCTCTCATGATTTTCTTATGCATTATAAACTGCTGTTGAAGGCATAAAGGCGGCCATGAGGGAGTGGAATTACTCTTCCAGCCCTCTCATGAGCTTGGAAAAGAAATATGGGTGGTTCTCAGGTTGCAACACCAGTTGGCCCCGGAATATCCATTGCTAAGCAAGGATGGGGCACCAATAAAAAATACCGGGCTTGATAACTAAATTGGGAAGTAAGAGAAAATAAAATTCCAGAAGAGACAAGCTACAGTCTTATGTTAACAGGTTTGCTACTTTGCAGAGGCAAGTTTTCAGGAGTTATCCTGCACACTCCCCCCCCCCCCAGGATTAAGTGGCTGGAACCAAGGGAGATGCACTTTCTCTTTTCCTATTTGCGCGTCATTTCTAGCCCCCCCCCCCCAAATGGGAGCTTTCCTTTGGTTTAGTTGCTGCTTCTCGCAAAAGAAGCTTCGGGCTCAGCTCCAGGGACAATGGATGCCTTCTTGGGAGACCTGAAAGAAAAGGTTTGGGATGGAGCCTCAGGGAGAAAAGATATCGATGAGCTCGATGGAAGTCGAATAGGACTTGATGGCACTTAAGGAAGCCCGGAATCAATGAGAACATCTTCAAACGCTTTAAGGTAGAACGAGCACGTTCTTCCGCCTTCTGTCGCTAGATGGCGCGCTACAGAGAAACAACACTCGGTACAGCGGCGACTGAGCTATTCTAGGGAAGGGGCAGAGGCTGAGATTGAACGGGTTGAACCATTAGAGTAGTAGATTGCTAGAGCGGATGTAGAGAGACGAGGAGGCGAAGGACAGAGGAAGTTCCTCTTCCGGCTCACCCACGGGAGTATTTTGGTGTCGGCTGCTTGACGGGTGGAAGCGGCTCCTGGGAGGTGAGTGGAGGGCAGGTCGGAGGAGAAGCCGGGAGCAAGTCGGGTTCCTTTGGGTTCCTCCACGGCGTAGATGCAGAGGAATCAACGAGGGTGAATCGTGTTGGCTGTTGCTGCGTATTCCTTTCCTTCCCGAATTTTATTCCTCTGGGGCTGCAAGATTTAAAACTGCTGCCTCTGATTTTTTGCTTTTGCACACCGAGATACGCATAGATTGTCTACATGCATCCATAGGTGTGTTTTTCTGTGCTCATATGCCTGCATGTATGAGTGTATTTACCTAAGACAAAAAGTTAAGTTGTAATATTCTACCATACATCTGCTTGAGGAGGGAGCTGGACTAGAAGACCTCCAAGGTCCCTTTCAATTCTATTCCGATTGACTGATTGGTTCAAAAAGAGAATTTTATGATTAGGTCGATATTTGAACTTGGATCTTCTTAGGCTTCTGTATGCCAAATCAGTCATACTTAATATCAGAGGTTAAAATAGAATTTTAGTGTTTGTTATTTCATGCTAATATATGGGATGGGGATTTTTGTTTTTTGCTGCTTTCACATGTCGTGCAGCCATTTTTAAACAATAATGAAACTAGCCCCTTTATATTAATCTTACAGAGAGAGAGAGAGGATGCCAAGAAGAGAACTCTGGACAACATGAATGAGAAGCGGCATTATGATGCAAAATAAACCATCAATCAAAATATTTTTCAATTCCTCTGCAACTGAAAAAAACATTAAATGAGAAATCAAGGAGGATAATATTTAAATATAGAAAAAGTTAGGAACAACTTGAAGTCAGTAGGAAGAAAAAGGTTCCATGTATAGCCAAAACTGGCAGGCATTAATTAAAGCCTTTGAGGAAGGAAAGAATGGCGTGAACCAAACAACCACCAGGCAAGAGATCACAAATATTTTTCACTACCTCAAGAATCCAAGCATATCAGTGTCGGGAAAACCCCGCAGACTGCCTAATGTGGGAAAAACACAAATTGCAGATCACAACTGATTCTGCACAACAGGATCCATCCAGTGAAAAGCCATACAAATATTTGGAGTGCGGCAAAAGCTTTACTCGGAAAAGCTTCCTCATGATTCATGGAAGAACCCATACTGGAGAGAAGCTCTACCAGTGCTCCCAATGTGGCAAAAGATTTAGCATTCATTCCAATCTGGTGAGACACAAGAGGAATCACACAGGAGAAAAACCACATGAGTGCCTGTTTTGTGGGAAAAGTTTCCGTTGGAATTCCAGCCTGGTGGTACACCACAGGACACACACAGGAGAGAAACCGTATAAATGTAGTGATTGTGGAAAAGGTTTCATGCAGAGTTCTACGCTTGTGATACACCAGAGAACTCACACAGGAGTAAAACCATTTCAATGTCCGGATTGTGGGAAAAGTTTCAGTCAGAATTCCAACCTGATGATACACCAGAGAACTCACACTGGAGAAAAACCATATCAGTGTCTGGATTGTGGGAAAAGTTTCCAGCAGAATTCTAAGCTTGTGATACACCAGAGGACTCACACGGGAGAGAAACCATATGAGTGTCCAGATTGTAGGAAAGGTTTCAATTGGAATTCTGAGTTGGAAATACACCGGAGGACTCACACTGGAGAAAAACCATATGAGTGTCCGGATTGTGGGAAAAGTTTCCAGCAGAATTCTAAGCTTGTGAGGCACCAGAGGACTCACACGGGAGAGAAACCATATGAGTGTCCAGATTGTGGGAAAAGGTTCAGTCATAATTCGAGCCTGATGATACACCGTAGGACTCACACTGGAGAAAAACCGTATGAGTGCCTGGATTGTGGAAAAAGTTTCCAGCAGAATTCTAAGCTTGTGATACACCAGAGGACTCACACAGGAGAGAAACCATATAAGTGTCCAGATTGTGGGAAAGGTTTCAATTGGAATTCCGAGTTGGAAGTACACCGGAGGACTCACACAGGGGAGAAACCATATGAGTGTCCAGTTTGTGGGAAAGATTTCAGTAGTAGGTCTAGCCTTATAAATCATGTAAGGTTACACACAGGGGAGAAACCATTCAAGTGTCCAGATTGTGGGAAGTGTTTCACACAAAATTCCTCTCTTATCGCACACAAGAAATTCCATATGAAGCAAAATTTGATGTGTGAGGAGGAATCTTGAATTTCATTTCTCTTCTCTCTCTGGAAGCCCAGTTGAGAAATTAAACATTTAATTTCTTGCCTTATTCTTTTTAGTCAAACATGTCTTGGTATCAAACATGAGGGAGTAGATCTGAGTGCAAGGACCTGCTTCTCTTCCTTTCCCATAGACTCTTGAAATGTGGTATTTCAAAAGGAACCTTTTATTGAGAAGAAGTGATAGTAGGACAGGCGAAGTAGACTCTAAATTCCCTCCCTAACTACACAGTTAGAAATAGGGCTCTAGAATCCATCTTTCCAGTCCGAATGTGGATTCAGCCAATCCGCAGGTGTGAAGATGTTTATTGTAGCGGCCGTCCTGAAAAACAGATAAGGATCCGTTCCAATGGTCTTCTTTCTCTTTCAACAAACTGATACAATCCACATGGCCCTCCCTCCTTATTTCATTCCCCAAAAGATGAGAATACTCCAGGGTGCTTAGGCGTCAGGAAAAAGGTTATAAAATACAGTTTGTCCCCATGCTCCCCTCTCCCTCCATTTGAATGGCAGTATCACGTTAGGGATCTGACATACCGCCCTTCTTAGAAAAAAGATAGATCCACCTGGAAGAGATTAAAAAAAAACCATTATAGTATTTTAGCAAGGTTTTTGAGGGTATTGGGTGTGGGAGCGATGACGTGCTTTTTGTCCACCCACTCATTTTGGGAAGAGGGTAGGTGTTTCCACGCTACTAGGTATTGGGTTTTCCCTCAATGGATTCTAGAATCGAGGATGTCTTTGATTTCAAAATGGTGCTCATCCTCAACCATTATGGGTATGTGTGGTGCATGGGTTTGAGGTCTAAGTGAGGCTGTGACTTCTCTGTTTAACAGGCTAATGTGAAAGACTGGGTGTACTTGTCTGTTTTGGCGAGTGCTAATTCTACTGTCACTGGGTTGATGATCCTAGTGATGGTCCCACGAATTTTGGCCCCAATTTCTTTGAGGGTTGTAGTGTTTGCAAGAATTTTGTGGATAAGTATACCCTGTCACCTATTTGGAAAGGTTTTGGTTGTGTTCTCTTCTTGTCTGCTTGGTGTTGCTTCTCTAGCGTCCTTTAGTGCTAATTTGACTACAGGCCAGGTGTTTTGTAAGGTTTCCATCCATTCCTTCAGGGAGGGGATGGTGGGTGTTTCCGTTGGTAGTTCTGGCATAGGGGTTAAATCTTGGCCTGTAGGTACTTTAAAAGGGGTCTGTGCTAGAGTGTACGGAGTTGTTGAATGCCACCTCTGCAAAATGTAATAGTTCAGTCCAGTTATCTTGTTGATCATTAATAAAAAACACCTTAAATATTGCTCTAATACCCCGTTCGTTTTTTCACATTGGTCATCGGATGGTGGGAGGAGCTTAAGCCTTGGGCGGTGCCAAATAGTGTTAGGAACGCACTCCAAATTTTCGATGTGAATTGGATCCCCTTATCAGAAATGATCCTCTGTGGAGCTCCATGTAAACAATAAATGTGTATCGGGAATAATTTTGCTAAGGTTTTGGCTGTTGGGATCTTTTGACAGGGAATAAAATGAGCTTGTTTAGAGAATAGGTCTGTTATGACCCAAATAACAGTGTTCCCAGTGCTCTCTGCCAATTCTACTATAAAATCCATAGAGATCTCTCTCCAGGGTGCTGAAGGTTCAGCTACCATTTGTAACAGTCCTGGGGTTTTCCCTTGCCGTCTTTTTGCTGCAGCGCAAATAGGACAGCTAGCCACATAGTTTTCGATGTCCTTTTTCAGTGACGGCCACCAGAATTGTCTTTTGATGAGGTGCAATGTTTTGACAAATCCAAAGTGACCAGCCAGGTTAGAGTCGTGGCAGCGTTTCATAAGGTCCAATCTTTGGTTGGCTGGTACATATAACTTTCCTCCCACCCATGCTAAGTTCTCCTTGATGAGGCACAGGTTTTTGTGGTTTAGGAACCACTCGTCGTTGCTTAAGGCTTGCTTAAACACTTGGGTGGTTGCGTTATTGGTGGTCCCTTCTTGTTTGGTTTGTGATCTAGTGATTACTTTAGCTGCTGCTTGATTATCCTGAAGGATTGGTCTGATTACTTCAGGCTTTGCACTGTTGTATTGTAGTTTCCTTGATAGTGCATCTGCTAAGAAGTTCCCCCCACCCCCCAGGGAGGTACTTAAGGGTAAAGTCAAACCGTTTGAAATATTGAACCCATCTGACTTGCTTTGGGGAGAGTTTCCTTGGGGTTTTTAGGGCTTCCAAATTTTTGTGATCAGTCCAGACTTTGAAAGGGATCTTACTTCCCTCTAAGAACTGTCTCCACGTGAGGAGTGCCCAGCGAACTGCATAGGCTTCCTTCTCCCAGATAGCCCATGTTTGCTCAGTTTCTGTTAGTTTTTTGGATGTGTAGGTGCAGGGTTGCAGCTGTCCCTGCTCGTTTGTTTGCAATAGGACTGCCCCTATTGCCACATCACTTGCATCCGCTTGTATTAACTTTTAACTTTTATTTGTATTTCTATGCCGCCCAACTCCTGAGGTACTCTGGGCGGCTTACAG
This sequence comes from Thermophis baileyi, assembly GCA_003457575.1. NCBI lineage: Eukaryota > Metazoa > Chordata > Lepidosauria > Squamata > Dipsadidae > Thermophis > Thermophis baileyi. The sequence continues at coordinate 5,022 of QLTV01000051.1, read as the reverse complement.
CAAATATAAAACTTATTAAAATATATAAAAAGCATTATTAAAAAAAATACATAATAAAAAGCATTTAAAAACAATTAAAAACCCATACACAACTTTTCATGGCCAGATCTCGCCAAATTGCAGAAGTGAGATCAATGGCCCCAAGCCTGCCGGAACAGCCAGGTCTTTACCGCTTTCCGGAAGGCCAACAGGGTGGGGGTAGTCCGGATCTCAGGAGGTAACTGGTTCCAGAGAGCCGGGGCAACCACAGAGAAGGCCCTCCCCCGCGGGCCCGCCAGCCGGCACTGTTTAGCTGACGGGACCTGGAGGAGCCCAACCCTGTAGGATCTTACCGGTCGCTGGGAGCTATGTGGTAGAAGGCGGTCTCGACGCAATTGGTGCACCAGGCGAACCTGTGCAAAGGTCCCCCTAGCTACAGCTGTCAGATGTTGATCTAATCTTAGCTGTGAGTCTAGGAGGACACCCAAAATGCGAGCCCGTTCTGAGGGGGACAATTTTTCCCCCCAAGAACCAAGGATGGACAGTCGACATAGTCTTTAGGAGGCAATACCCACAGCCACTCGGTCTTGTCTGGGTTAAGTCTGAGCCTGTTAACTCCCATCCAGACCCTCACAGCCTCCAGGCACCGGCACATCACATCCACGGCTTCACTGAACTGACACGGGGTGGAGATATACAACTGGGTATCATCAGCATATTGCTGATACCTCACCCCGCATCGTCGGATGATCTCACCCAGCGGTTTCATATAGATGTTAAATAAGAGGGGGGAGGGGACCGAGCCCTGAAGCACCCCACAAACTAGGGGTCGACCTCTGTCCTCCTGCTAACACCAACTGCGATCGACCAGAGAGATAGGAGGAGAACCACCGTAACACGGTGCCTCCCACTCCCAACTCCCTTAGTCGTCCCAGAAGGATACCATGGTCAATGGTATCGAAAGCTGCTGAGAGGTCAAGTAGCACCAAGATAGAGGGTAGACCCCCATCTCGGGCTCGCCAGAGATCATCCATCAGCGCGACCAAGGCAGTTTCAGTGCTGTAGCCAGGCCTGAAGCCAGACTGAAAAGGGTCTAGATAATCCGTTTCATCCAATGACCGTAGGAGCTGACATGCCACCACTTTCTCAACAACCTTTCCCACAAAGGGTAGGTTGGAGACTGGATGAAAGTTCTTTAATTCTGCTGGGTCCAGGGAAGGCTTCTTGAGGAGGGACCTTACAACCGCTTCCTTTAATGGTTGCGGGAAGGACCCCTCACTCAAGGACGCGTTAACTAAAGCCCGGAGCCAGCCTCGTGTAATCTCCCTGCTGGCCGAAACCAGCCAGGAGGGGCACGGATCCAACAAACAAGTGGAGGAACTCATCGCTCCTACAGCCTTGTCCACTTCCTCAGGAGTCACAGGCTCAAATTCATCCCACACAATAGGACTAAGACCTGTCCCTGTCATCTCGGTCAGAATTGCCCAATCAGAGTCCAGGTCCGTCCGAATCTGAGCGACTTTATCCGTCAGAAACTGTACAAACTCCTCAGCTCTACCCTGCAAGGGCTTCTCCACTTCCCCTACATTAAGGAGAGAGCGGGTCGGGTGGGCTTCCGGCGGTGACGTCACGCTGAGGTGGCTGGAACGAGCGGGGCTCCGCTCGCTACAGCTGATTTTTTTCGTGTTTTGGAGCCTTTAAGGAGCAGATCGGATCCCAGAGGGAACAAGAGAAAAGAGGGGTTCACTCGGAGGTTGCATATGGAGGGGTGCGGCTCCCATGGGACCGGAGGACCTCTCGAAAACTACACGGAAAAACGCGGTCTGTATGGCCGTTCTGGAGGCGTGAGGTCCCGAAGCGTTAGACTTGGAAGAAAAGAGTGACAAACAGCTGGTGCCATCGGAAAGAGAAAAAACAAGAGGCAGAAAGCAATATACTCCCGGAGACAGTGGAGTGCCTAAGGATGGCATAGCAGCAAATGGGATCTCCAACGTGGATGTGAAAGCAGCGAACAAGCGGGAGGAGTTGAGATCGTATTCGGTGAGAGAGGAGAGATTTACGTGTGACAGGGGATCTAAATAAAATGTGGAACGGCGGATAAACGGGACGGTGTGTTGGTGCTGGCAAAAAGAAAGAGGAAAGAAGGAGAGACATCGAAGGATCGGGAGGAGGAGACGAGCGAGGTGAAGGAGACAGTGGAAAAGGTGGAAAAAACACGCCTTT
>QLTV01000050.1:101866-114865 GCA_003457575.1 Thermophis baileyi | reverse complement strand
CATCCTGAGATCTCTTCACTTTTGGAGAAGGTTTATGAGGGGCAATGTGGGATGTTTCACTTCAATGGATAACAGAAGATGGTCAGAGAAATGTATGTTTATCCGGTTCCCAGAGCAGTTGATAAAGAAAACATTTTCACACTTGTGTATTGGCTAGAATTTTATTAGCATTGCCTGTGTCAATGGACGATTTACAATCCATGCCCAGGCGCCAAACATCCTGAGATCTCTTCAATTTTGGCGAAGGTTTATGCGGGGCAATGTGGGATGTTTCACTTCAATGGATAACCGAAGATGGTCAGAGAAATGTATGTGTATCCGGTTCCCAGAGCAGCTGATAAAGAAAACATTTTCACACTTGTGTATTGGCTAGAATCTGCATTCTGGCTAATGGGAGGGGGCTCTACTGCTTTAACTCTACCTGCTTTGCCTAAGGGTATTCAGACGTTGCTTTGAATGGAATGCTTTCACTTCTGCTTAATAAAAGATCCTTTTGAAATACATTGTCTCAGAAGTTCTCGCTTTCTTAACTTCTCTTTTGGGTCTATAATTCTTCTCCGTGTATTAATTTGCCGCTTTCTGTGCTTTGGAGACTTTCATTTTTTGAAAAATTTAAATGGGTCTCTAATAAAGAAGTTGAAAATCATCTCACCCAGTTCCAATCCTCTGTTCACACACCGCTCCAGCTAATTTCTTCTTTGGTTGCCCCAGCTTCGTTCTGGCCATAATGGCCATCTCTCTTCTACTTCAGTCAGGAGGGTGCCTCGGATCAAGCCTCTCTCCCACAATCAACAAGGAATCCCTCCTTTCTTTGTCACCCCTCCAGGGTGACTTTGGCCTCTTCAGGCCTCCTATCGGAGAAGAATCGTCCGAGATTCATGGAGCCCCACCATCTCTGACCGTGTTGCTGCAATGCCAAACTGGAAGTCCCTTTTCTTGTTATTTATATGTTGGAAGAAACTTTTTTTATTCTTTACAGATTCTGGCTATCTGCTGATATTCTACCTTAGTTATGTGTCCCTCTTTCCATTTTTTGTACTTGTCCTTTTTGTCTTTCAATTTATCAGAGAGATCTTTGTGTGTTCTGACCCAGCCTTCATGAGCCCCAAATCAACAGCCTACTCATGAGGAAAAAAACCTTTTTATTTAGAAAGACAGGAATTCACAGCATTCACTGACAAAGCTCCAGGTCACACATCCATAGGTGATTCACAAGCCATAACAATCTCTCATAACAGGGAGCCTCAATTAGCACTTCAATCCCAACACAAAGAATCCTGACCGACCTGGTTAGTGGCAAGAAAATCCTGGCAAGGAATCTGCTGGAGGGAACTCTTCTGGATGATGAACGGATGTCTCTGACACCCACGCCTCCTACACCTCTCCTCCTTATATCCCAGTCAGGGAGGGGCTTGTTAACGTCTCCTTCTTTTCCTGGATAGCCGGCCCTCAGTCCTGAATTGCTCTCCTCTCCGCACTTCTCTGCATATACGCACATCTGGGACAGGGCCCAGCTGTTCCTCCCCCTTGCTCATTTCAGGCCCTGAAAACAGCTGTCTCTGTGCCTAAGCGTGAGTAGATGGGCCCTGCTCTGCCTCTGCTCTGAGACCTCCTGTTTCTCAGAGCCTTCCACCAGCTCTGATGGTAACCCAGGCACCCCTTCCATCTCTTCTGACTCATCTGACTCGACTGCCATCTCCGCTGGCAGTTGCCGAACCACAACATTGTGCAGCCATGCTGGTTTCTTCTTGAATTTCTTGTTTTTCTTTTTCAGTGGTGTTGTGCTGGTCTGCGCTTTTATAATCATATTTTTCAGAGTTTCCCAAGATTCTTGAGTTGGTTTCCCCTTTAGGATTTTCATCCAAGGAATCTTTCCCAAGTTCTCTCTGAATTTGTTAAAATCAGCTCTTTTAAAATCTAAGACTCGTATCATTATGTTCTATTGCTTGTGTTTGCGTTATGTTGAATTCTAGTATGACATGGTCACTCTCACCCAAGGTTCCTGCAGTTTCAACTCCCTCTATCACTTCTTCTCTGTTTGTAAGAATTAAGTCCAGTATGGCTGTCCCTCTAGTTCTCTCCTCTACCTTTTGGACAACAAAGTTGTCAGCTAGGTTGCTCAGGAACCCATTCAATTTCTCACTTGGTGCAGAATTAGTCTTCCAATTGATGTCAGGGTAATTGAAGTCCCCCATTACTATTGTAGTGTGTTTTCTACATATATTTGTTAGTTGGTTAACAAAAAATACATCTATTTTTTCTGCTTGGTTGGGTGGCCTGTAGTATACACCTATGGCAATGTCATTCTTTTTTTCTTCCATATGCATTCTAGGAGGTTCTCATCTTTGGTTTCGTGCATTTCTGTAGCAATATAGTGGTCCTTTAGTACAGTGCAACTCCACCTCCTCTTTTATGGGGTCTGGGTTTTTTGAACAGTTTTTATCCTTCTATTAATATGTTCCAGTCATGGGTTTCATCCCACCAAGTTTCTGTAATTCCAACTATAAAATTTGTTCTTTTGTAATTTTGTAAATATAGAAACAGAAGCAAACTCTAGATGAGTATAGTCACCTAATTCTGAATTAGTGTATTGCTGAGATGTTAACCATACTGAAATCCTGTATTCAGGTCTGTATTAGGCACACTCTTAGTTGCCATCTGATGGGAGCTAGAAGCATGACTTTTCTGTGGCAGCCCCTACCCTATGGAACATTCTGCCTCTACCCTCCTAGCTTTCTGTAAAGCTTTGAAGACCTGATTTTTCCCTCAAGCACTGGGATAAAAAATTATGACTTGGTGCCAGATTTTTGTTGTTTTTAATATTTTTAATGGACTTAGTCTTATAGTTTTATTATTATTTTTATATTCTTTTTACTTTTGATTGGGTTATAAGATGGGCTGCTATATAAATGTTTTAAACAAATGAATGAATAAATTATAAATTACACCTCTTTTTTTTTTTTTGCAAGAACTCCTGTCTCACCATGCACTCAACTCTTGACCTTCAGGTCTTTGAAAGGAAAAGGTAGTATGATGCTTCTTCAGCCCCTTCATCATAGGACTCACCAGAGATTTTTGCATCTAAACAGGCATACCAACACTGTATGAAATAATTTTTCTTCATCATTTATGGACAGCAATTTTTTGTTATGGCAGAATCTGTGTCTCCTTAGGCCAGGGAAATGAAGCTTTGCTTTTTGTTGGTAGAAATCAAACTGCTTCCAGGAGACTGGGTAGTAAGAAACTACCAGTTATGATCTGTGGCTCACTTCATAGATTCCAGGCCAGAGACCTAACTTCACAGTTGGAACAGCTGCAATTACTTACACTTTGCTTAGCAATAGCTTGGGCTGCAGGTAGCTATGGGATGGGTTAAAAAAAACTCAAGATGAGGACACAACCAGATGATTGAAGCCCCTTCCAGCTTTATGTATATCAATGCACACAATGCATGTAACAAAGATTGACTACATGGATGCAGCCCTCATCTTGAGAATCTGTCTTTGATACACCTGAGTATTCTGGCTCAGTGGAATTATTCATCTTGAAGAGGTCACAAATACATCACATATGTATGAAAACATTAGCTTGAGTTTCCAAACCTCTGAAGTGCCATCTGCACCAGACTGTCTCTGCCCATATTATTGATATTGTAAGTAACTGAGATAGGTCAACATGACTTTTTCTAACTGCTTAGCATAATGGAGTAGCAGAACTTTCATTCATTGTATGGCTTTAAAAATGCCTTATTAATGAATGGCAGCTAAATCAGCTATACCACTATGCACAGGCACACACAGAGAGATCTGTGGAAGTACTGTTTAGATTGCATCTTGTCTGATATCACTATCCAGCTACAAGTATAATTCCTCCTTTGTTAAGTCACAGAAAATATTTTATTATTGTTTTAATTATTCAAAGGCTTTAAAACAACAGCCTGAAGCTAGTTCTCACAAGGGAGAAGCACATCTGTGTGTTTCAGCTTTAATTTTCTGCTTTCACTATGATGATAATTTGCCCCAAACAAGCAGAAAATCTGAAAGGCATAAAGAAGCAAATGGAAAAAGAATTGAGAACGGTTGTTCTAAAATGACTTCATGAAGGCAGTTTCATTTGTAGATCTCTCCAAACCACCTAGCTCAATCTGGAGCAATGAGAATGTGAGATTATTTTAGTTGTCTTATAACCATTTCACTACTTTCAAAATAGTGACATGCCACCTCAGATCTTGCTTTCTTTGTGTCGCTATCAGTTCTCATCTAGTAAAAGTACTTTTCTCTATCATTATGGAGTTGGCAATTTTGGTGGCCATCATTGAAAAAGGATATTGAGGCTTATGTGGCTAGTTGCCCTGTATGTGCTGCCGCAAAAAGGGTTACTTCAAAACATTGCTAGACCAGGGGCCCCTTGGAAACAAATATCCATGGACTTCATTGTTGAGTTACCTGAGAGCGGGGGTAATACACCCACACTCCATACTCACAAATCACTAGAAACTTGAATTTGATTTGGGGTTTTTTTGTCTCTCCGTTCAATGGCTGGGGTGAGATTTTTATTTCACTAATAGGAAAGCTTACACATTTTTTAAATTAAAATAAATAGAAATTCTAAATTGTACAATTCACCTCCCAGTTTTGGAAGGAATTCCTGGCTTTGTTAGGCTCTGCCCAGGGCTTAAGCTCCACCCACCATCCCCAAACCAATGGGGCGTGTAGACGGACTAACTCAGTCCTGGAACAATACCTCAGGTGTTATGTTAATTACCAGCAAGATAATTGGGCTGACTTGCTACCCTTTGCTGAGGTTGCTTACAATAACTCTGTTCATAGTAGTACGGAGTTTACCCCATTCAGGGTGGTCTATGGCCAGGACTTTGTACCCATCCCTGAACTACCTCAGGAAAAACCTCAGATTCCCTCTCTACGGGAGTGGATTGAACAGCTTCAGGTCATCTGGCCCGTGACTCGCAAAGCATTAGACGAAGCTCACCAAGCCCATAAAAAACAGGCAGACAAGAAACAGGTAAAACCAAGGGAATACCAAATCGGTGATAGGGTTTAATCTATTGACTAAGTACTTACAGACCACACAGAAGTCGAAGAAACTTGGCCCTAAGTATGTAGGACCCTTTCCCATTGTGAAAATTGTAAACCCGGTGGCTGTACAATTGGAACTTCCGAAAACCCTTCGACGGATTCACCCTGTTTTCCATGTCAGTCTTTTGAAGCCCGAACAGACCTCTTCCCTTCGGCCAACCCAGACCTCTCCCCCTGTGCCTTTGCTTATCGAAGGCGAACAGCACTTTGAGGTTAAGGAAATTCTTGACTCTAGGAGACATAGGGGCAAGGTACAATATCTAGTTGCCTGGAAACACTTCCCTTCCTCGCATTCTGAATGGGTGAATGAGCGAGATGTCAGAGCCCCGAAGCTGTTACGGTTGTTCCACTCCAAATACCATGATAAGCCTTGAGATTATTTATGTCAATGTTTTAGGGGTTTAGGGAGGAAAGTTCTCATCACGTACGGCCAGGCTGGATGGACATGTTTACAGCCTGCTCAAGGTCAACGGCCATCTGCGGAGGCTCCGTTCGAAGACGTGCCCACATGACACCTGGGGGGCACAGGGATTGGATGAATACCCTGGGGGGTTATGAGGGGAGGGATTTGGGATTATTTCTATATGCTTTTTCACGCGTTTTGCCTCAGATCTTGCTTTCTTTGTGTCGCTATCAGTTCTCATCTAGTAAAAGTACTCTTCTCTATCATTATGGAGTTGGGGTCTTTCTTTCCTGGATCTTGAATGGAAGCACACCTGACACCACCCCTGTTGAATTTGGAGACCTTCCTGTTCTAGTCTGCTAAGGGTGAACTTTGAGTCAGAAATTCTACTGTAGTAGCATCACTGATCAATGGATGTGGCAACAGTAATGAAAGAGAAAAAAACAGTCAGGTATGGCTTTATTCATTTTTATTTACTAATAAAAAAAATTAAATCATAAACCATAATTCTAGTGAAGTCCTAGTCAGTGGTGGGATTCAAATAATTTAACAACTGGTTCTCTGCCCTAATGACTAGCTGGGTAGGCGTGGCTGGGTGGTCATGTGACTGGGTGGGCATGGCCAACTCGATGTCACTCACGTCGAGGAGCGCTTCTCCTTGCCCAGCCTCTCGTGACTGTGGGGATGCTGTAACTGTCATAAGTGTGAAAAATGGTCATAACTCACTTTTTTCAGTGCCATTGTAACTTTGAATGGTCACTAAATGAACTGTTGTAAGTCAAGGATTACCTGTACAAAAATACCTAATCAGGTATCATTAGATTAGAAATACCTGCAACCCAGAGTTACAAATCAGGCAGGGTGCCAGAGCACCTTGAGGAATTAAAATAGTTAAAATGCAATGATAACTATCAGCAGCTAACTCTTGCTCATAAAGTGAAACTCTTTAGCAGAGGCACTTTGAGGAATTAAAATAGTTAAAATGCAATGATAACTATCAGCAGCCAACTCTTGCTCATAAAGTGAAACCCTTTAGCAGAGAGGTCATTTAAGCTCTCCAGAAAGTGGGTGGGCATATTTGGGCTACAAAATGCCGAGCTAAAGAAACAAATTAACAAATTATATAGGGAAGCCAGGTTCAAGTCTCTTCCCTCTCAAGTTTGTCAAGCACGGCTTGTCTCACTCACCTCACAATATATCCTAAGGAAATCATCCAGTTTTAAGGAAAGATCACATGTCGCACAGAAAGGCAGTAAAAAAAATCAGTGCCAAGCTTGCGCCCTGCCTCTTGGAAGTACACCGCAAAAGGACAGTGCCAGGAACCACTAAAGCAGTGAAGGAAGACCCCCTCCCCAGATAGAAAAAGCACTTGAGATAAGCCTAACTAGAATGAAGCAAAGGAGCAAAGGAGCAAACACAGTTTAAATCACAACAGTTTAAATCCTTTTAAAACTAAAACACAAGCCTTGTCTGGCTCATTGCCAGAGCTCACACACCAGGCAAGCTCAAGTGTAAACACTTGAGATAAGCCTAAATACAAAGAATGCAATTAGCACTAGAATGTAGCAAAAGTATCCAATCTTTAATCCAAGTGAGGTTGGCAGCTTGTTGATACACCTCCGAATCAGGTAATCCAAATCCACCACTTCTTCTACTATCCTGTAAGAGTTTTGTTTTAATTCTTGCTTTTTTCTTTGACCAAATGAATTTATGTATAATTCTATTTAAAGTGACAAAGAAATCTTTTTTAAGTTTTACCGGAGCGATTTGAAATAAAAATAAAATTTTTGGGAGTATATTCATTTTAATAGTTGCAATTTTACCCATAAAAGATAACTGCAGTTTTGACCAATTTTCTAAATCTTTATTAATTTCTTTAAGTAATTTTGTGTAATTGACTTCTTTTATTGTTATACATTTAGCGGTTAACCACAGTCCCAAATATTTTACCTTTTTAACAGTTTTAATTCCTAATATTTTTTCCAAATTATCCTTTTGTTTTGCCATTAAATTTTTAGTTATTACTTTTGTTTTTTCCTTATTTATCCTTAAACCTGCAATCTTTCCATATTTTTCAATTTCATCTAAAGTTTTAGTCCCGTTTCAATCGGATCTTCCAAAATAATAACCATATCGTCCGCAAAGGCCTGGGTTTTGTACTCCTCTTTTTTATTTTCAGTCCTTTTATTTCCTGATTCTTTCTAATTTCTCTTAAAAGTATCTCCAATGCCATGATAAATATATGTGGGGCAAAGGGGCAACCTTGTCGAACTCCTTGGGCAGCCTTGTCGAACTCCTTTACATATGTTTATTTTCTCTGTTACTTCATTATTAAATATTATTCTAGCTGTCTGTTCATTATAAATTGCTTTAATTAAGCCCGTAAATTTATCTCCTAATTCCATTTTTTCAAATAGAATCGTAAAAAACTTTCAATAAAGATTATCAAACGCCTTCTGCACATCAATAAATATTAACGCTGCCTGAGTTTCAATATGCTTATCATAGTATTCAAGAACATTAAGTATTACTCTTGTATTATATCTTATTTGCCTGTATGTTAAAAAACCATTTTGATCTGTATGTATTATTTTATTAAGTATCCTTTTTAGTCTTTCCGCAATAATTGTAGCCAAAATCTTGTAATCAGTATTTAGGAGTGATATAGGCCTGTAATTTTGAATTCGTTGTCTATTTGTATCTTTTTTCGGAATTAATGTTACATATGCTTCTTTCCAAGTATCCGGAATTTTTGCTCCCATTAACGCCTCATTATATACCTCCAACATTATTGTTTCCAGAGAGATCTGTAATTTTTTGTAAATTTCGGATGGAATACCATCCGGCCCTGGGGATTTATTGTTTTTTTGTTTAGTTATAGCTGCTCTTAATTCTGTTATTGTTATTTTGCTATTTAATATGGACTTATCTTCCTCCGACACAACTGGCAAATTTTTATCTTTCAAATATTCCTTAATCTCCCTCTCTTCAAAATTCCCTTGTCTGTAGAGTTCTGTGTAAAATCTTTGTATTATGTTCTTTTTCTCTATTACGCTGGTACGAATTTCACCTGTATCATCGATTAATGTGTCAATTACTCTATCTGCTTTCTCCTTCCTGAGTTTGTAAGCTAACCACCTGCCTGGTTTATTGCCAAACTCGAAATAGTTTTGTTTTACTGTTTTAATATTGCATGTTATTTCTTCCTGGGTAATAAGTTTAAGTTCATGTTTTAATATTGTCATCTCTTCTACGGTTTTTATATCATTTGGATTATTTTGTAGGGCTTTTTTCTGACTTATTTATTTCATCAATTAATTTATTACGCTTGTCCATTTTCTTTTTATTACGGTTGGCAAGGTATGCTATTGATAAACCCCTAATATATGCTTTTGTCATATCCCATAGGATTTGTATTGTAGTGTGTTCCTGAGTATTGGCCTGGAAGAAGTATTTCAACGCTTTTTCCATCATCTCTATATACTCTTGCTCTTTGACTATTCTATGATCAAGGGTCCATCTTACTTTCAATTTCTTAATTTTCCCTTTCCACTTGATTGTAATCGGATTATGATCCGCCCACAGATTTGGTTCTATTTTTATTTCGCTTACTTCTGTTATTAACTCCATATTCATCCAGGCCATATCTATCCTTGACCACGACCTATGAGGATACGAAAAAAACGTATATTGTTTTTCTTCTGGATTTAAATAACGCCAGCCATCTATTAGATTGAATTCATTTTTAATATCTACAAATGTTTTGGGAAGTAATCCCCTTGCTTTTTTCCTATTATTGCTTTTGTAGTCTTTTTTCCTATCAGATATCGCATTATAGTCACCAATAATACATAAGTTTCCCCACTGTATTTTATCTAACTGTTCATGCAAATTCGCATAAAAGGTGGTTTGCTTTACATTTCAAGCATATATAGACGCTATCGTAATTGTTCTATTACCAGAGTTTATTTTAATAATTAGCATTCTTCCATCTATATCAGCATACAGTAATTTTGGATTTAGCCATTTTTGCACATATATTATCACTCTTCTTTTTTTGACTGTCGTCAGTGCCATAAATAATATACCCAATTTCGGATATTCCAACAAAAATCTGTGGTCATTGTTAATATGCACTTCTTGCATACATATAATATCAAACTGTCACTTTGATAATCTATGCAATACTCTTTTCCTTTTTGCCGGTGAATTTAAGCCATTTACATTCAACGATATTAAACTTATTTCTCCCTCATCCCTTCTCTTATTTTGAGTTTTCCCTAGATCCTCCTCTCCTTGCTTCTGTTTGCACTCTCGTTCTAACTCTCGCTCCCTCCCTTTCATATTTAGAAGCTGTTATTCTATCTATTTCTTCTTGCTGCTGCAAGATCTCTTCAGAACTCAACTCGTCTTGCCTTTGCTTTCCTCTCTCAACTTCGTCTCTATTTTCCGGGGTGTCTTCACATTTTAGGTGTTTCTCATCAAAGTTTCTTGCCTCTTCGAGTGTCATTACTCGATATCTTTTGTCTAACAATGTTATTATCATGCCTTCTGGTACTAACCACCTAAAAGATATTCTGTTTCTAATCAATTTACTTGAAAGAAAGTGAAAGGGCCTTCTTTTCTCTCTTATTCATCTTGGTATTTGACGTAGAACCACAATTTCCTTCCCTTTATAGGTAACAGTATTCTCTCTGGAATAATTATATATCTCATCCCTAGTAGCTTTCCTCAGGAACCTAATATGCACCTCTCTAGGCAGTCGATGTCTGCGTGCGTAGCTAGTATTGAGTCTATATAACTCATCAATTTCATTCTGAACCTCCTGCGTCGTTTTATTTCTAAATGCCACCAGTATCTCCGCCATTACCTCTAAGAGGTTTTCCTCCTTACTTTCCGGAACATTTTGAAATCTAAGGAAAAAGCTAGATTTCTCGAGCTCTAGGTGTGCAATTGCCTCCTCCAGGTCTCTGTTCACCGATTCCACCCTGTTTTCTGTACCCTCCAATCTATGTTCTATTTTTTCCGTATGTTCCTGGAGTTCAATTAATTTTTGCTCATTTTTTGCCATAGCCTCTTGTATACCCTCCATTTTTTCCAATTCTATCATCCACTTTTTTTATATCATTCCTAGTTTCTTCATGGTGGGTATTCAGTTTTTGTTGCATTTTTAGCATCATTTCTTGTAGTGAGGCTAAGGTTGCCTGATCACCTGTCAATACTGTTTCAGCACGTTGGCCTGAAGAGGTTGGAGTTATGGGTGATACCTTTTTCCCTGTCTTCACAATGGTAGAAGTGCTAGACATTTTTACTGAGTCCCAAAAATTATTCCAGCAAACCATATAAATTTGTTATTCTTAATAGATCTTAATCGTATCAAATACTATAATTAGCAAATCTTTCTTTTCTTAATAAACTTTGAAAATCTATTTGATTCGCCTCACTTTCTGACAGCTTCCGCCCTTTAGCCAAAAGATATTTCCAAATACACAAAGAGTTTTCCGATTAGTCAGGAGTCTGCAATTTCGTCAGTTTCAAGTTGTTCTATCACTAACACCACTGCCGCTCCTCTATTTCTCTGTCCACTACACAGCGGAATCGCCACTTTCCACACAAAAGGGACGGTCTCAAAGCCTTCTGTAATTCACTTGGCAAAATAGGGCGTTCTCTCAGAATAGTTTTTTAGCTGTTGAAAAGTTACTCACTTATATCCATCAGCTTCCTCGCTCGTTTTGGCTGTTTTTCTCACTTCCTTCTTCAACGCTTTTCAGCCACGTCTCCAGACCGGCATGGAAAAACCAGCTGGTATCTTCACGATCAGCATTAAAGGGTTTCTCTAGCTCTATGGGGGGGAATTGCATATCACCCACAGATGCTCCAAGTTCCCCTTTCCTCCCACCGTTCCCTACAGGAGCAGGGGTAGCTTTACGGCTGCCAAATATCGTGAAAAAAGGAGTTTCAGCCGAGGGAGCTCCTTCAGCGACCCCTCTCCGACACGACGTCTAAACCGCTAGTTTGAATGTCAATCTTTCTAGCTAGCCAAGAAGCCTTGCTGAATGTCACTCATCTTGGTTCCCTGTCATTAAAAGCTTCTTTCCGGCAGCTCTGCTTCATTAATCAATTATTTCTTCAAAGTGCTGATCGGTGCATCCCAGCTGGAAGAACTCCAACAGGGGAGCATTTCCTCCCAACAGCAGTGTAAAAAGCTTAAAACAACCCTTCCCCTTTAAGAAAGTCAAGCCCCTAATAAAGCAAAGCAAAGTACCAGCAAAGGGAAAAAACCCTCCGGAGAAGCTCAGGTGACAGTAAGTCTCGGCGTACTACCAAAAACCTTTAGCTATTACAATGTAATAAGGGTTAACCGGAGAGGCAGTTTCTGTAAGCAGGGCAATAAAAATTAGGCTAGAAACAACACCAGAATGTTTCCTTCCTGCCTTCCTTACAGGATTAGCCCTGTAAAGTGGAAAAAAACAAAAGGAGATTTCTTCCAACAACCGGTTCTCCGAACTGCTTAGAAAGTTAACAACCAGTTCTAGCGAATAGGTGCGAACCGGTTGAATCCCACCTCCTAGTTTATTTATAGGTCAAGATAGACAGTGAAACTGTCAGATCCCAAAGAGTGATCGTGCCATTCAGTTGAGAGAAGGGGGGGCCTTGGGTTTGATTTATTAGCATTGCCTGTGTCAATTGACGATTTACAATCCATACCGGGCGCCAAACATCCTGAGATCTCTTCACTTTTGGAGAAGGTTTATGAGGGGCAATATGGGATGTCTCACTTCAAGGGATAACAGAAGATGGTCAGAGAAATGTATGTTTATCCGGTTCCCAGAGCAGTTGATAAAGAAAACATTTTCACATTTGTGTATTGGCTAGAATCTGCATTCTGGCTAATGGGAGGGGTCTCTACTGCTTTAACTCTACCTGCTTTGCCTAAGGGTATTCAGACGTTGCTTTGAATGGAATGCTTTCACTTCTGCTTAATAAAAGATCCTGTTGAACGACATTGGCTCAGAAGTTCTTGCTTTCTTAAGTTAGACGTAGAGGCGTTCCTTACAGTCTGTGTGTGTGAGAGAGAGAGATCCGATCCACCTTCAGAGAGTTACCGTATACCAGGGCTGGTGACGGTGTGCTCTCTCTGTCTCTCTCTCTGTCTCTCTCTCTCTCTCACACACACACAGAGGTTCGCAGGAGCTTTTCGCCCTCCTGGCAGTGCTGCTCTTGGCCACCCTGCTGGGCTGCGCCTGCCTGATGCGGGGCGAGTTGGCCCAGATCTATGACCTTTGGAGCGCCCCCCCCCCATGCTACTGGCCTGCCAGGGGCCTTTCACCAGTGGCCTCCGGTGAAGCCGCACCGGCCGTACCGCCTCGCCCACCACTTTGGGCTGCTGAGCATCAACCTGCATGTCAACTTGGTGCTGCAGGTGCTGGGCTATGCGCCCAGCGTTCTTTGGGCCCTGGTGGGCGCTGCAGCTCTCGTGCTGGCTGTGTGAGGTGGGGG
>QLTV01000050.1:87788-98600 GCA_003457575.1 Thermophis baileyi | reverse complement strand
TTGGGTTTGATTTATCCTGTGTCAATGTGTCAATTGACGATTTACAATCCATACCGGGCGCCAAACATCCTGAGATCTCTTCACTTTTGGAGAAGGTTTATGAGGGGCAATATGGGATGTCTCACTTCAAGGGATAACAGAAGATGAATGTATGTTTCTTATACCCGGGCGCCAAGCATCCTGAGATCTCTTCACTTTTGGAGAAGGTTTATGAGGGGCAATGTGGGATGTCTCACTTCAAGGGATAACAGAAGATGGTCAGAGAAATGTATGTTTATCCGGTTCCCAGAGCAGTTGATAAAGAAAACATTTTCACACTTGTGTATTGGCTAGAATCTGCATTCTGGCTAATGGGAGGGGTCTCTACTGCTTTAACTCTACCTGCGTTGCCTAAGGGTATTCAGACGTTGCTTTGAATGGAATGCTTTCACTTCTGCTTAATAAAAGATCCTTTTGAACTACATTGGCTCAGAAGTTCTCGCTTTCTTAAGTTAGACGTAGAGGCGATCCTTACATGACCTATTTTATATAGGTATTTGGCAACCATCATTTGGAAGAAAGGGGAACAACCATTAATGAAAACATCCTATCACCCAAATAGGAATTCTGATTCTCTTCTCAGAGTTCTACAGCTTTCCTAGAAGGAGTGGATAGAAACAGAAGTCTGAGTTTTTCTCACACATTTGCTAGCATAAGTCATCCAACCGGTTAACTGTGACTCTTTCAATTTTTAAAAGGTAGGGCTGGATTAAAATAATGGATAAGATTAAATATCTTCCCACACTTCAGATGTATGGATGGGAAGGGGATAATAGGATTAGTTTGTGTGGATGAATAAGGCATGCATATGGGATTGTGTAGGTCAGTGATAGCATCTATACTTGAGTATGCTTGGAACTGTGATTTGCTTCATTGACTTCAATAGGAGGAAAATACTTCCCTTAGCCAAAAATGATAGTTTGCACCAGAGAAAATCCTCTCTGGAAAGAAAATTCTTAGTATTATCTTCTTCACTTCAATGTTTTGTTTGTTCATAGTGGTTCCTGCTTTCAATTAGGTACAGAAACCTGCAGAAAAGCAGCCTGCTGCTTTCACTGTCCTTGTAGTCCATGAGCATCCAATTATCAGCCTGGGATGGTGGCCGCAGTTGAGAACCCAAGTCCAGGGACATTAAACATAACAAAGCAGAGCTACCATATAGAGACCTAGAGGTTTGTAGTTCGAGCTCAGAAACTTCTTGACCCAGAGACAGGAAATAGGTTAGCCTGTCCCAATACAAATAATATTCAATTTTATTATTAAATGTTGCAAGCATTTTATTTGGAGATGACGTGACTAAGGATAGACACATTGGCTGTATTTAAAAGAATGAGAAAGGGAGCCCCTGAGTATTCAGGCCCTCTGAGAATAAGCCATAAGTGCTAAACTCTTGCTCATTCCTCCCATTTGTATTTTTAGTTAGTTTTGAATCAGTAAACTTTTCCATCTACAATATGTGTGTGAGTGTGCTTCATATGGATGGTTTATTTCTTAACAAATTGTTTGATACATGGAAATGTTTTCATTGCTTTTCCAATTTAATTCCCCCAAGCCTTCAAATTGAATTATTTGTTAGTAATTTCTTATGCTTATGCCTTCCAGCCTGAAATAGTTTGCCTGGGCAAGTTTCCTAACACTCTTGTTTATTTTGTTTCATGGCTTAAAGTATTAGATCATAGACTGAACCAGCTTGAAACAGGTTGGATTTAGAAGAAGCTGATGGTCCATATCAGAACAGGCAAAATATTTCCATATATATACTCTGTATGTGTGTGTGTGCGCGCGCGCGCGCAGACACACACGTGTGTGTTTTATAATCCATCAGAAAAGCTCAACTTTTAAAAATCTCATAATCCTCTTGAATAAATGCATGGCCTTAAAGCACTGTAAATTATCTGTTTCAAATATTTTCTTGAAGGAGCAAAATATAACTTTTGGCATTTTTAAAAAAAATTACAGCTCAGACCAAAAATATCTACCTAAATTCTGGGTATTTTTGTCTGGAAAAGGACCCATTAATTTAAATGGGACTTAATACAAAATAGAAGAGAGATTGTTAGATGAGGAATATATTGTTTTCCAGATTTTGCTGAACTAAACTTCTAGCAGTCTTAACCTATGTCATCAGTATGAAAATAGTTGGAAGTTCTAATCCATCGATAAATAACCTTCCTTCTCAGACTCCAGAGATGAGGATGTATCAATAAATCTCAGTTTCCCAACTTCACATGGCCTCTAGGATTCAGTTAGCAGAAGTCTCTCAAACATACAAAAAATGCAGTAAATATATTCTTTACTGAAAAACTAGACACCATATTGAACAGTTGGTTGTCTTGTGTCAGTGTTAAGTTCAGTTCCTCTCTTACATCCATGGCAACTTAAATTTACAGGTTCTTCCTGCTTTTCTCATATTGCATTAAACTCTTTACCCTAAATTGCACTGTCCTGAAGCCAAGTGGTCTGGGATTTTGACATAATTTACATCTCTGCCCAGACAATTGTTGACTCTCTTGCACCTGGAACCTTAGAATTTAATAGCCTACCTGTTCAAAAAGGCACTAGATTCTACCATATGCCATAAGACAAATTGGAAAACCTTCTAATCCTCATGAAGAGAAAAAAAATAAACTCTGAAAATTTGATTACAGAGCCAATAGTCCAAATACCGGTAAATAAGCATAGATTGCCAAGGAATGCATAAAAATGTATATGCATATGGAGCACTATTGATCTGAATGGGACTGAAAACCGCCTTTTCCAACCTTAATAGAAAATGAATCAGACCTGAACTCTGAAGTGAAGCAGCAAAGGAAAGATATCATGAAGCCAAAGAAGCTCATATGAGCTCTTTTTCCTTGATTTTTCTTGGGAAATGATAATCATGTTGAGGAGGGGAAAGCCTCTGGGTCCAGAAGCTCACATTCAGACTGCTTTGGGCTGCTATTCAACCGAACAGTTTAATGAGCAGTCTGGTCTAAACACATGTAGTTTTGATTTGTTCATGTGTTAAAAAAGTCCTCAAGCGGAAAGTGCTGGTTTAGAACCCATGGAAAGCAAAAAAAAAAAAAGCAAAAAAAAACAACCCAACAGTTTTCTATTTGATTTTCACTTGAGGAAGAGAAGGAAGGGAGGGAGGAAGGGGGGGATTAAATCATACAACACAGGTACCAGAAATGATATCAGATTTACCCATAGTAACTCATTTGCCTGGATCAGCTCACCTTTGCAGCCTTCTGGTGTGTCTGGCACCCTCTTCTGGTCACTGACTCACCCACTCACCTGAATCAGCTCACCTAAGATGTCTTCTGTTGTGTCTGGCACCCAGTCTTGTCACTGGCATGCCCACGCACCTGGATCAACTCACCTCAGCTGTTTTCTGGTATGTCTGGGACTCTTGTCACTGGTTCATCCACTTTCCTCTTCCACTCCAGTAGTGAGAAGAATGAGAAGAGCCCCGGTCCACCTTCGTGTCTACCACAAATACCTTCTAATCTGGACCAAGGGCACTCACTGTCTGAGAATTTGCTCCTCTATCCAGGCATCCTTAGGAATATCAATTACTACACTTGTCTCTACCTCACTATTTTGCTTCTCACACAACTTAAATAATGGTGGTGGAGTCCATTTTGCCCATTTGACTCATGTCCCTGGATGGGATCACCCCTCCTGTGAAAAAGGGCTAGAAGTAAATCCTGGATGAGCCCAGGGGTGAAATGCTACCGGTTCGGGTGTACTAGTAGCGGTGGCTGCCGGTGATTTGCCAAACCGGTAGCGACGGCTGGCTGGCCATGCCCCCGAACCAGTCCCCCGGTCGCCGCTCACTCGCCCTGCAAGCGGATGCACTCTGGCCATATCTCGGCCAGCCTGATGTCATTCTGGAGCGCCAGCAGTCCAATGCGGTGCGTATGTGCAGCAGCCCGGGGACATCCGCTTGCCGTCCCGGAGTGGCGGCACTGCCGCTGCAGCAGAAAGTAAGGCCACCACTGGCAGTGGGGGGAGGAAGACCTGTTGCGCTCATCCGCCTGCCGCCCGCTTGCCTTCCCCTCTGCCTCCACTGCTGCCGCTGCCACTGCAGAAGGTAAGGCCAACGCTGGCAGTGGGGGGGAAGACCCACTGCGCTCATCCACCTGCTGCCCGCTTGCATTCCTCTCCACTGCTGCTGCCGCCGCAGCAGCAGAAGGTAAGGCCGACGCTGGTGGTGGGGGGAGAAGACCCGCTGTGCTCGTCCGCCTGCCGCCCACTTGCCTTCCCCTCTGCCTTGGGTCCCGCTCCCTGCATCCAGCCCATGACAGGAGACGCGCCGCTTCTGGGCTGGGCCGCTCACCCTCGGGCTCCTGAAGGGCAGGGTGTGCTCTGCCGCTGCCGCTGATGTGGCACCGCAGCAATGCAGGAGAACTCCCCAGTGCAGTGCAGTTCCGGGATGGTGGAGAGCCGAAGCAAGCTCTTGCTGCCGCTGCTGCTGCTGGGCGTGTCCATGCAGGAGAACTCCCCGGCGCGGCGCAGTTTTGGGATGGCGGAGAGGCCAAGCAAGCTCTGCCACCGCCGTTGCTGCCGGGCACGTCCGTGCAGGAGAACTCCTCGGCGTGGCGCAGTTCTGGGATGGTGGAGAGCCCAAGCAAGCTCTGCCGCTGCCGCTGCTGCCAGGCGTGTCCATGCAGGAGAACTCCCCGGTGCAGTGCAGTTCCAAGTTGGCGGAGACATGCCTGGCAGCAGTGGTGGCTCTCCGCCAAGCAAACTCTGCCGCAGCCGCTGCTGCCGGGCACGTCCGTGCAGGAGAACTCCCGGGAAGGGCTCCGTGACTGTCTATGTGCCCAGACCAGGTGTGTGTGTGTGTGTGTGTGTGTGTGTGTGTGTGTGTGTGTGTGTGTATGAGAGAGATAGAGAGAGAGAGAGAGAGAAAGAGAAAGACAAAGAAAGAGGAAGAAAGAGGAAAGGAGAGAGAGAGAGAAAAAAGAAAGAGAGAGAAAGAAAGAAAAAGAGAAAAAGAGAAAGAAAGAGGAAGGAAGAAAGAGGAAGGAAGGGAGAGAGAAAGAAAGAGAGAGAGACAAGAAAGGAAGAGAGAGAAAGAAAGAGAAAGAGAGAAAGAAAGAAAGAAAGAAAGAAAGAAAGAAAGAAAGAAAGAAAGAAAGAAAGAGAAAGAAAGAAGGAAAGAAAGAGAGAGAGAAGAAAAGAAAGAGAGAGAGAAAGAAAGAAAGAGAAAGAGAGAAAGAAAGAAAGAAAGAAGAGGAAGGGGAGAGAGAGAGAGAAAAGAAACAGAGAGAGACAAGAAAGAAAGAGAAAGAGAGAAAGAAAGAGAAAGAGAAAGAAGGAAAGAAAGAGAAAGAGAGAAAGAAAAAGAGAGAGAGAAAGAAAGAGAAAGAAAGAGGAAGGAAGGAGAGAGAGACAAGAAAGAAAGAAAAAGAGAAAGAGAGAAAGAGAAAGAGAAAGAGAAAGAGAAAGAGAAAGAGAAAGAGAAAGAAAGAGAAAGAGAAAGAGCTTTAACAGCTTCAGGAAGACACTCTTGGAAGAATGGGAAGACCTTGCTTTTACTCTGGTTGAACTAAGAATGACTTAAGTCTCTATAAATCATTTGCTGAGGATGAAATGAAGGATATGTCATGAGAACTCAGCATGGAAAAAGATTGCCATGCTACATCCATAACTGTAAGACTTTAAATTGATGGATGTTGTAGAACTGAAATGGAGAGAGACAAGAAAGGAAGAAGAAAGAAAAAGAAAGAAAGAAAGAAAGAAAGAAAGAAAGAAAGAAAGAAAGAAAGAAAGAAAGAAAGAAAGAAAGCTTATGACCACAATTGAGCCCAAAATTTTGGTTGCTAAGCAAGAGCGTTGTTAAATGAGTTTCACCACATTTTACAAGTTGGCCACGCCCACCCGGTCACATGACCACCAAGCCACACCCACCAAGCCACACCCACCAAGCCACACCCACCTGACCTCCAAGCCATGCCCACAGAACCGGTAGGGAAAATGTTTAGATTTCACCACTGGATGAGCCCCCACTTGTAGCGCTATCCCCGAAAGGACTGCAATAGTCAAGATCCAGCTCTCCTTTTTCCCCAGGCAATTTGGTTTTTCTTCAATCTCAGTCACTGGCCAGACCTCTTAGGGTCTCTCACTATGTCCTTGCCCTGGCCATCAGCATGTTCTGAACACGCCTGGTGACCTCCACTCACCCAGTTCAGTTTGCCTCCATGGTCCTCTGGTGGAACAGCTTGCCTCTATATTCTTCTGGTGTGTCTGGCACCCTTTCTGGTCACTGGCTCACCCACTCAACTGGATCAGCTCATCTCTGCTGTCTTCTGATATGTATGGTGGCCCCTTTGGTCATAGTCTTGTTCACCTGCCTGGAGAAGCTCACCTCCACTCTCTTCTGTCCAAGGTGGCGCTGCCGAAGGCTGCCTCAGTGAAATGCTCTCTAATGGTTTCTTTATTTTTTATTATTCTCTACGATTCACTACGGATTTCATACTCACGAGACCATCTGCTAAGAATTAAGCAATGTTTCTTTAAGGAGCAGCTTTCTGTAACCTCACCCCCCCCTTTACAAATGCGGAGGAGATTCTAACAGCTGGTCTCAGGATATAACTATAATATATAAATTCTGTGATGAAAAGTTAGAGTCTTTACTTATCAACTGCAAACCATTTTACTCTCCACGAGAGTTCTCCTCATTTCTCCTAATTGCTGTGTATGTTCCACCACAAGCATGTGTAAACAAGGCATTATGAACTCTAGCTGACCAGATTATGGAGGCTGAAGCCAAATACACTGGCCATTATTTTGGGAGATCTAAACAAAGCAAACTGAAGGAAAGAGCTACCAAAATACTTTCAGCGTGTCAATTGTCCCACTAGAGGCAAGAATACTTTAGACTATTGCTACACAACACTAAAAGATGCTTATCGGTCTTTACCACAAGCAGCTGTGGGACACTCTGATCATTGCATGATTCACCTTGTACCTGTTTACAGACAAAGACTGATTGGAATATTTTTGAAGATACCTCTGCAGAGCTGGATGAACTCACAGATACTGTAACATCATATGTCAGCTTCTGTGAAGACCTATGTGTACCGACCAGGAACTTGCAAATATACAGTAACAATAAACCTTGGTTCACAGCTAAACTTAAGCAGTTACATCGTTCCAAAGAGGAAGGTAACTGAGTAAATTGATTAGCTTTGACAGGATTGACTTACAGAGAAAGAAAAAGCCTTTACTTCTAGAACTCATTTTATTTCAATAGTTGTCTTTGTTAGGAGATAATGAATATATGCTAGAAATTGTTTTCTGTTGCATCTTGGCTTTCTGACAATCTGGTGAGTCCACCATTTATGGGCCAACAAATTTTTTAGGCTGTGAGTAGCATATAAGAGGTTAAACACTAAAAAACAGTAGGTAAAGCTAAGAGTACCTTTGTTTTTCTTCATATTTGGAACGTCGTTCCAAAGAGGAAGCCTACAGAAAAGGTGATAGAATGCTATACAATCAGGTCAGAAATGTATTAACAAGGGAGATCAGAGCAGCAAAAAGAAGCTACTCTGAAAAGTTAAGGAATCAGTTCTCAACAAATGAACCAGCAAATATGTGGAAAACTCTTAAAAATATCACCGGTTACGGCAAACCTCCTTCCCAAGCTGAAGGAAATCAGCAACTGGCAGATGACCTGAACGTGTTTTACTGCAGGTTTGAAAGGAAACTACAGCCACCTATATCCACAACCCCCATCCCAGACATACCAACAAGAGCCAAACCTCCTACAACTGACCCCATCCCATTGGGTTCACAACCCCTAATGATCACAGAAAAGGAAGTGCAAGATCTATTTCACAGACAAAAGCCAGGAAAAGCTCCAGGCCCAGACAAGATAGCTCCTTCTTGCTTAAAAGTCTGTGCTGACCAATTGGCCCCCATCTTCACCCGAATCTTCAATAAATTGCTAGAGATGTGCTATGTTCCTTCTTGCTTCAAACGCTCTACTATCATCCCAGTGCCGAAGAAGCCCACCATCAAGGAACCGAATGACTACAGACCAGTAGTCTGTACAGTAGTCTACATCTGTAGTTATGAAAAGCTTTGAAAGGCTAGTGCTGTCCCACTTGAAAACCATCACGGATCCACTGTTAGACCCCCTGCAATTTGCATACCGAGCAAACAGATCGACAGATGATGCTGTTAATATGGCTCTGCATTACATCCTACATCTTGAATCTCCAAAGACCTATGCAAGGGTCCTCTTTGTAGACTTTAATTCAGCATTCAATACCATCATTCCCGATATTCTTCTAACTAAACTAAACCAGCTAGCAGTACCTGAACACACTTGTAAGTGGATCATATGCTTCCTAACAGACAGGAAGCAGCAGGTGAAGCTAAGCAGAATCACATCAGATACCTGTACAATTAGCACAGCCCCCCCCCAAGGCTGTGTGCTCTCTCCACTTCTCTTCTACCTATATACCAGTGACTGCATCTCAAACGATCCTATTGAAGTTCTCAGATGATACAAAAGTGATCGGTCTCATTCAAGACAATGATGAATTCGCATAGAGACGGGAGGTTGAACTACTAGCCTCGTGGTGCGACCGGAACAATCTGGAACTGAACACACTCAAAACCGTAGAAATAGTGGTAGACTTTAGGAGAAACCCTCCCATACTACCACCTCTTACAATACTAGACAACACATTATCAACAGTAGAGACCTTCAAATTTCTAGGTTCTACCATATCTCTAGACCTAAAATGGACACCTAACATCAAAAACGTCATCAAAAAAGCACAACAAAGAATGTTCTTTCTGCGCCAACTCAGAAAGCTCAAACTGCCAAAGGAGCTGCTGATACAGTTCTACAGAGGAATTATTGAGTCTGTCATCTGCACCTCTATAACTGTCTGGTTTGGTTCTGCAACACAAGACAGACACAGACTTCAGAGGATAATTAGAACTGCAGAAAAAACAATTACTACTAACCTGTCTTCCATTGAGGACCTGTATACTGCACGAATCAAAAAGAGGGTTGTGAAAATATTTACAGACCCCTCATATCCTGGACATAAACTGTTTCAACTCCTACCCTCAAAACGATGCTATAGAGCACTGCACACCAGAACAACTAGACACAAGAACAGTTTTTCCCCGAATGCCATCACTCTGCTAAACAAATAATTCCCTCAACACTGTCAAACTATTTACTAAGTCTGCACTACTATTAATCTTCTCATTGTTCCTATCACCCATCTCCTCCCACTTATGACTGTATGACTGTAACTTGTATCCTCACGATTTATATTGATTGTTTCCTAATATGATTTGATTGCTTATTTGTACCCTATGACTATCATTAAGTGTTCTACCTTATGATTCTTGATGAATGTATCCTTGCTTTTATGTACACTGAGAGCATATGCACCAAGACAAATTCCTTGTTTGTACAATCACACTTGGCCAATAAAAAATTCTATTCTATTCTATTCTATCCTAAAGACTCCACAATTAGTCTTTAATTGTGATGTCCAAAGTTGAGGTGCACAATGGCTTCTCTTTTCTCTCTTCATTAACTTATATTAACAATGCTTGTTATATCGTCTAGGTAGTAGCCACAAACTACCACCAGTATTATTTGATTGCTTATTTGTACCCTATGACTATCATTAAGTGTTGTATCTTATGATTCTTGACGAACGTATCTTTTCTTTTATGTACACTGAGAGCATATGCCCCAAGACAAATTCCTTGTGTGTCCAACCATACTTGGCCAATAAAGAATTCTATTCTATTCTATTCTATTCTATTCTATTCTATTCTATTCTATTCTATTCTATTCTATTCTATTCTATTCTATTCTATTCTATTCTATTCTATTCTATTCTATTCTATTCTATTCTGGTGTGGCTGGCAGCCCCTCTGGTCACTCGCTCGCCCACTCACCTGTATCAGCTCACATTGTTGTCTTCTGCTGTGTTACTGACTCCACAGTTGCCTGGATGAGCTCACCTCAGCTGTCTTCTGGTGTGTCTGGTCATTGGCTCGCCCACTCACCTGGATCAACTCACCTCTGCTGTACTCTGCTGTGTCTGGCACCCCCTCTGGTCACTGCTTGCCCACTCACCTGGATCAGCTCATTCTGTTGTCTTCTGGTGAATTTATTGATTCACCCACTCATCTCCGCTGTTTTCTGATGGGTCTGGCAACACCTCTGGTCACTGGTTGGCCCACTCACATGGATCAGCTTGCTTCTGGCATGGGTGGCACCCACTCTGGTCACTGGCTCACCCTCTCACCTAGATGAGCTCACTTCTGCTCTCTTTGTTGTGTCTGGCACCCCCTTTGGTCACTGCCTCACCCACTCGCCTGGATCAGCTTATGACCACTAACATCTGGTGTGTCTGGTGCACAGTTTAACTACTTGCTCGCCCACTCACCTGGATCAGCTCACTCTGCTGTCTTATAGTGTGTTTGGTGCTCCTCTGGTCACTTGCTCGCCCACTCACCTAGATCAGCTCACCTCCGTTGTCTTCTGATGTATCTGACTGCCCCTCTGGTTACTGACTTGTTCACTAACCTTGGTCATCTTATTCTGCTGTCTTCTTCTCTCTCATCTCTCTCTCTCTCTCTCCCTCCCTCTCCTCTCTCTCTCTATCTCCCTCTCTCATCTCTCTCTCTCTCTCTCATCTCTCTTTTTCTCTTTCCCTCTCTCTCATATTTCTCTTTCTCCCCCTCTCTCTCTCTCTCTCTCTCTCTATCTCTCTCTCGTGTGTGTGTGTGTGTGTG
>QLTV01000050.1:65988-79232 GCA_003457575.1 Thermophis baileyi | reverse complement strand
CTGGGCCAGATGGATACGTGCAATGAAAGCTTGTGTTGCTGCAGAGAGGCTCCCCCTTTGCGGTCTTTTTGTGCGGGGCAGAGGGAGGCAGAAATTCCGACTTGGGGTCTGCTTCAGCCTCCTGGTGCAGGGCTTTGGGCGAAGGCTGGAGGGAAGTGTTGCTGGTGGTGAAGAGGGACTGCATCATGGCCGGGAACTGGCTGACCATCTCATGCTGCTGAGCCTCCAGGCACCGGTACCCGGCCTTGCACTCCCACCGGTCTTCCCTCTGCTTGGAAAGCCTATGCTTATAGTCCTCAGTGAGGTGCTTCTGCTGAGCCTCCTTCTCGGTCAGGTCCAATTTGAACTGAGCCAGCTGTTTTGCCGACTCTTTCTCGTGGTGGCTGCTTAGCTCCAACAACTGCTTCCTATTTGGGCCCTAATGAGCCCAGGCAGGCAGGCGAGGAGTGGCTGGGAGGGGAGTTGTGAGTAGAAACCAGCAAGGTGTCCCTTGACGTGAGTGACATCAAGTTGGCCACGCCCACCCAGTCACATGACCACCCAGTCACATGATCACCAAGCCACCCCCACCCAATCACATGACTGCCAAGCCACTCCCACACAGTCACATGATCGTCAAGCCACTCCCACCCGGTCACATGACCGTCAAGCCTCTCCCACAAAATTAAGCCATACCCACAAAATTATGCCATGCCCACAAAATTAAGCCACGCCCACAGAGTGGTAGTAAAAAAATTTGGAACCCACCCCTGACCATGATGATCCATTCACCATGATGATCAGATATGAAGCAGGGATGGTAGGCAGCAATTAAGAAACGGAATGCTTGGGCTGCAAATAAATGGGACAAGGAAACAGGGAAATATATGAATATGAATACACATGACCAAGCTCTGTTTGTAAACAGTGCACAGGATAAGAAAGAGCATTTCAAACAATTTTTTTAATATTTGAAGCCAAAAAGAGTTCTTATCAAATCTCCTTTTCAGCTCATTGTGAGAAATCTTATTTCTGTGTGATCTGAGCCCCAACCTGCCTTACCTTCAAAGTTTTATTTGCCTATCAAAGAGACTTCAGTTTTTTCCATTTTATTGTCAAGGTACCGTATTTTTCGGACTATAAGACGCACCGGTGTATAAGACGCACCAAGATTTCGAAGAGGTAAATAAGAAAAAAAAGTTTTTGCCCTCTCCCAGCCCCCAGCAGCACTCTGCAGACCTCCCAAACCCTCTGCCTACCCCGTTTTTGCAAAAAATGGGCTTTTTGCCAGTTTTTTGCAAAAATGGGGGCATTTTTGCCCTCCCCCAGCCCCTAGGAGCACTCTGCAGACCTCCCAAACCTTCTGCGCACCCGTTTTTGCATGGGGCGGAGCTTTGGGAGGCCAAAAATGGCTGTATTCGGTGTATAAGACGCACCAACATTTCCACCCTCTTTTAGGGGGGAAAAAGGTGCGTCTTATACTCTGAAAAATACGGTACTTGAGAATTGCATTTCTATTAGTAGTATTTTCAAACTTATTTTACTGTTAAAGAGGGGGTGATAATGCTGCTATAAATTTCTGTTGTAATCTTCTGTTACTTGTTGGCTGCCCACATTCTCTATTCTAAAATAAAAACAGAAGGAGTTTCCTCATGAAGTCTTTCTTTGAGTGGAAAGAAATTTCTGGGAAAGGATTATGTCATGATAAACAGGACATTCCTACCCATATACACACCCCTTGACTGTCTTGTAACTAAATAAATATAAGAATACCTCACCCTCTCTTGAGAATTTCACCAACATTCTTCTCTTTGAAGCATTGCTGAAAAGCGAAGTCTCTTTCATCAAACTGGAAGGAAAAATATGTAAGAATTGTTCTGTAGAGAACTGAGATGATCTAGCTAGATTTGTCCCAGGCAAGTCAAATTTATTGGAAATGAAAAATGGAATAAAAAAGGCATTCATAAAACAAGTTTTAGCCCACTTATGATGCAAATGTTTCCAAGTGGTATATACGATTTAAAGCAAATAATTAAATACAACATAAACGTACATTGAGTTAAATCACATAAAATTATATAACCCACTTTTCATAAGACAATGGTCTATTATGTTTGTCGTTTATTCTTTGTCCTAACATCTCACTCAACGCTGGCTTCAGTCAATATCCCTTTCCTCTTACGTCCTGATTCTGTTCCTGATGCTTAGTTCTTGACTCATTATAATGTGTTGCCAAAGCTCAGCCCCAGTAATACTAGCCTAGAATAATTATTCAAAATAAGAGTCATAAGAATCTATTCATACAAATATAAATATGCACATGCATATACAAATGTGTTGCATGCATATATCTAGGGAAGAAAAAAAAACCAAGTTTGGTTTTAGTGGTATTCGGCATCCTTATTTAATAAAACTGAAAACATAATGGCTAATCACAAAACACTTACCAAATTTAATAAGACAGGCATATTAATCACTGATAATAAAATAGATAGCTCTATGAACTAAGCAGTTATTTAAGGGCCTGGGGCAGCAGAAGGTACAATGATGCAAGAAAATAAATGCTATGAAAAGTTTACCGTGTATATCTTTATTTGTAGCTAATAATGGTTCAGAAAATGACTAAGTATTGAGAAATAACAGTACTTCCTGGAAATGGTTCCAAATTAAAGAAAAACAAAGAGATCTGCCCTTGGAACATCTAATAGAATAAATCCATACTGACTTTGTAATAGAACAATGAAAAATGTATTTGTTTCAAAAAACAAATCAGCTTTAATTATGATGATATTAGTTTAATGGTATACTGACCTGAAGTTCTGAATAGAAC
The DNA here is from genome assembly GCA_003457575.1 of Thermophis baileyi. Taxonomy (NCBI): domain Eukaryota; kingdom Metazoa; phylum Chordata; class Lepidosauria; order Squamata; family Dipsadidae; genus Thermophis; species Thermophis baileyi. The sequence continues at coordinate 76,423 of QLTV01000050.1, read as the reverse complement.
CAGTCTTCTAAAAAAATAAGAATAAAGTTAATCCACTTCATAAATGACTTAGAGGAGGGAATAGAAGGGGGAACTCATCAAATTTTCAGATGACACTAAACTGGCAGGAATAGCCAGAAGACAAGCTCAGGATCTAAAAAGAACTTGACAAACTTGAACAATGGGCACTATCCAACAAAATGAATTTTAATGTGGAGAAAAGCAAAGTTTCACATTTAGGCAGGAAAAATCAAAGGTATAAGTACAGATTAGGTGAGACCTGGCTCAAAAACAGTAACTGTGAGAGGGACCTTGGAGTCCTAGTGGATGATCACTCGAATATGAGCCAGCAGTGTGCAGCAGCAGCCAAAAAACCTAAAACAATCCTGGGTTTTCACCATACTACAAAAAAGATGTTGAGACTTTGGGAAAAGTTCAGAGAAGAGCATCTAAGATGATCAACGGCCTAGAGACTAAAACATATGAAGAACGGCTGCAGGATTTGGGTTTGGCTAGAGAAAAGAAGAATTAGGGGTGACATGATAGCAGTATTCCAATATTTGAGAGGCTGCCACAAAGAGGAGGGGCTCAAATTATTCTCCAAAGCACCAGAGGGCAGGACAAGAAACAATGGTTGGAAACTAATCAAAGAGAGAAACAACCTGGAATTAAGGGGAAACTTCCTAACAGTGAAGACAATTAACCAGTGGAACAGCTTGCCTCCAGAAATCGTGGGTGCTCCATCACTGGATGTTTTTAAGAAGAGTCTAGACAGTCACTTATCTGAAATAGTATAGGGCCGTGATAGTGAACCTATGGCATGTGTGCCACAGGTGGCACGCAGAGCCCTCTTGGCGGGCACGCGAGCCGTCGCCCCAGCTCAGCTCCACCGTGCATGCGCATGTGCCTCCCACCTGCCAGCTGATTTTCGGGTCTCTGCTGTGCATGCGCAGGGGTGGGGTGCATGCGGGAGATGCGGGGGTCGCGTGTACATGCATGGGGGCAGGGGGAGCGCAGGGGGTCATGTGCGCATGCACAGGGGCAGGGTACAAGGGGGGGTCACTCGTGCATTGCATTATGGGTCACGCGTGCTTTTGGCACGCGACAACAAAAAGGTTAGCCATCACTATAGGGTATAGGGTCTTCTGCTTGAGTAGGGGGCTGGACTAGAAGACCTCCAAGGTCCCTTCCAGCTCATTCATTCATTCATTCATTTATTCATTCATTTTTTTACATTACCCTGTTTTAGTAATGGATGGTGGTGCAAGCTAGATCTACTGTACATGTACAGAAATCCATGTCTTTATTTATTATTTATTAAACAAATTTATGTGGTCATCCAACTTACACATAGGTGACTCTGAATGACTTACAACATTAAAAATCACAACATAAAAACCAATAAAAATTCATTCATGGATTCTGGATAAAATTAAAGAATGTAGTTTGACTGGTAGAGCCAACTGCAACTATCTATTTGCTCCTTATTTGGAGAGGGAGGAGGGAGGGAGGGAGAGGGAGAGGGAGAGGGAGAGAGAGATGCAAATAGATAAATAATTAAGACTACACTGTTAGTAAAGATAAGTATTGACCTGGGACTGAGATTCCATGTCAGATCCCTATCGTGATACTGTCATTCCTGTGGGGAGGGGGGCCTGGATCATTTATTCACTTATTACCCTCTTCCTGTTTTCCTACATATCCTGCAACCCCTTAGTTTATAACTCTAGCTCTGACACCTATCTGCCCTGTGCTTTGATTTACCTTTGGGGAATGTGTAAAGGGGGAGGGCCATGTGTTTTTTCTCAGTTCTGAAGCCTCCGGAGAAAAGTGCCTGGGAACAATTCCGAATCTCCTTCCCAGAATGAGTGTCTTCACAACATCTTCACACCTGTGGATTGGCTCATTCAACATCGGACTGAGGGGAGGGGTTTCTAACCCCTTTATCCTAACAGACTTGCCTAAGAACCTGCTTTGCTTTTGTCTTGCAATCACTTCCTTCCTTCCTTCAATGAAAGGTTCCTTTTGAAATGCTGCTGTTTCAAGAGTCCATACTTTCTTGATTTGGGAAGTAGAGGCAGGACCTTACATAAAGCAGGCTCTGCAAAAGTGGTCAACCTGGAGAAGCAAACTTGCTCTACCGAGGGGACCCTGCACTGCAGTATCCAAGCAAAGCTGTGAGCAAGGAGAGGGAGAATGCTGGGGTGAAACCTCCACCACCTAGAAGCCCACTCCTTCTGCCCCATCAAAGACATCGAAGCCGACTTGGAGACCCCCACAAAGCCCAGATGGTCAATCGGAGTGGGGAAGAAGGACAACTGGGATGGAGGAAGCCGAGAAGTCACCCTCACCTGGGGCAGTCGACAACTGGGCTGGAAACACAAGCTGGAAGCCCTGTTCAACCAGGAAGAGCCAATCAAAAAACCGGGCAGACATGACCGCCTCAAGAGAAATGTTATGCGGTTCATGATGGAGGCTCTTGAAAACCTCAGAACCAGAGGGGAATTAGATCGACACCAGAGAGGGGGCAAGCCAGCAGCACCAGGCCAAGCAGATGCAGCGGGGGGGAGCAGCCATTCAGGTGAACCCACCCCGCGCAGCACCAGCCCTTGCAATCATCCCTGGCCATCCCAGAGCGCCACAACTGGAGAGGAAGACCCCCCTGGGAGTGAAGTACAATGGCAACCTGCAGCAACTGGGGTTTTTCCTGGCACATGTCCTCACGTACATGCAGGAGTATGGGAGGGGTTTCCAGCCCCATGGTACTCGGGTCTGAGCTGTCACCTTGGCCCTGGAAGGGGCAGCTGCCCGTTGGATGGTGACCCTCCACAACACAGATGCCCCTGAACTGTGGAACTTCAACTGATTCATGATGGCTCTCCGCCGCCAATTTGAAGAACCCTTGGCAGACCGCAAAGCTCATGATCATATCAGAACCGTGAAACAGGGGTGCAGGCCTGTAGCTGAATACACTGAAGAGTTCTGAGACCTTGCCTGCAGAGTGGACTGGCCAGAAGACATTCTAATGAGCTGGTTCAAAGACGGCCTGAATGATGACCTCTATCATGCCTTCCTGGCTCGAAGGGCCCCAGACCACCTCCACGACTGGTACTTCCTGGCCAAAGAAGTGGAGATTGACATGGCTAGAAACCAGTACTGAGGGGGAAGAGCCTGAAAGAGATCCCCACCCCAGGGGAAGTGAGAGCCATTCAAGCCGCAAACCCCCCTGGCACCGAGATCATCTGCCTGCTTCAAATGCAGAAAGGAGGGACACTGTGTAGCTGAGTGTCATTCAAAAACTCCTGCTCAAAAGCCAGAACACCTGTCCGGAGGAAAGCCCACGAAAACAACCCCCTGAGGAAAAGACACCATACTGAGAAGTGGAGAGGCTGCAGAGTTTTGCCCCCTTGCAAAATTGGGGGAAAGAACTCCGGCATCACCCGGGGAGGAACCGGGCACATCTGAGAGTGACCCTGAAGATGACCCACTGGTAAGCAAACCAATTGAGCCACTCACCCTGCCCCTAAGTCTATTCGTCCCACGGGGGGGGGAGTGAAAATCTCAGCTCTCCTGGACTCAGGGTGCACCCGGTGTTTGATTAGCCCAACCCTGGTGGGAAAATTTGGCAAACGATGGCGGGAGCTAAAAAACCCCATCACATTCTGCCAGTTAGATGGGTCAGTCGCGGGGGGGGGGGAAACCTGCCATTTTTGCCACAGAACCCCTGGACATAGCAATGGGGACTCATGATGAGAGACTCACTTTCATTGTGGCACCCGGAATGGAATGGCCACTAGTCCTTGGACTCACCTGGCTAAGGAAATGGAACCCCAGAGTAAACTGGCAGCAGGGAACCCTAAGGTTCCAAAGGGGAGTGACTGGACCAGATGGCTGAAGGGAGGAACTGGGAGGAAATCCAAACAAAGAAACAGCTGTGGCCAGGAGAGCATTCCCAGGGAATATAAGAATTTAACTGAAGTGTTCAGCAAAGAGGGTACCGATGAGCTCCCCCCCCACCATCCCACAGACTGCGCCATTGAGATCCTCCCAGGCACTAAACTACCAAAGCCCAAGATGTATAGCATGTCCCCCAGAGAACTTGAGGAATTGAGGATCTTCATAGATAAGGACCTGGCTAGGGGATTCATCGAACCTACATGACCAAAAATCGCCGCCCCAGAATTATTCCAAGAAAAGAAAGATGGGTCTTTGCACTTATGCGTGGACTTTAGAAACTTGAACACTATAAGCATAGAGAACATGTACCCCCTTCCCCTCATGAAGGACATGTTAGCCCACCTATTCAAGGGGAAAATCTTTTCAAAACTGGACCTAAGAGAGGCTTACTACAGAATCAGGATTAGGGAAGGGGACAAATGGAAAACAGCTTTTAACTCCCCCTTGGGGTGTTACCAATTCAAAGTGCTTCCGTTTGGACTGCAAGGGGCTCCCACTGTGTTCATGCAACTCATAAATGAGGTGCTCCTTGAGCACCTATACAAAGGGGTTCTGGTGTATTTAGATGACATTTTAATATATACCGAAACAAAAACTGAGCATGTAAAACTTGTTCTGGCAGTCCTAAACAAGCTCCGTGCCACCAAGCTTTATGCAAAACTGTCTAAATGTGAGTTCCACCAGAATAAGATAGACTATCTGGGTTACCGGATATCCCACGAGGACGTGGAGATGGACCCAGGGAAAGTACAAGTGGTGATTGACTGGGCCCCTCACCGCACGCGCAAGCAACTGCAGAGTTTCCTGGGGTTTGCAAACTTCTATCAACAATTTATCCCGGCTTTCATGCAAATTGCACTCCCCATCACTAATCTTTTGAAAACAAAAGGGGGAGATAAGTCAAAGCCGAGGCAACCCTTAAACTGGACTATGGAATGCCAGGCGGCATTCGAGAAATTGAAACAATTATTCTCAGCTGAGCCAATCTTGAAGCACCCAGACCCAGAAAAATCTTTTGTCATACTGGCAGATGCCAGCGATGTGGCTGTCAGGGCAGTCCTACTCCAAGAAAATGAACAGGGCCAACTACAACCCTGTGCATACATCTCTAAAAAACTAACAGACACTGAACAGAGATGGGCCATCTGGGAGAAAGAGGCATACGCAGTGCGATGGGCTCTCCACACCTGGAGACATTTCCTAGAGGGGAACAAAATCCCCTTCGAAGTGTGGACTAATCATAAGAATCTGGAGGCTCTTAAAACCCTGTGGAAACTCTCCCCAAAACAAGTGCACTGGGCTCAATATTTTAAACATTTTGATTTCAGCCTCAAATATTTTCCTGGGGAAAAAAATTTCTAGCAGATGCGTTGTCTAGAAAACCACAGTATAATAGTGAAAAGCCAGAGGTGATCACACCCTTGCTCCCAGCCTCCCAGCTGGCAACCAAGGTGATAACTAGGGCGCAAGCTAAAAAAGACCCCCTAGTGGACAATGCCACCCTTCAGGCATTCAAACAAGCCCTACTAAATGATGAATGGTTCCAAGCCCACAAAAATACCTGTTTACTTAGAGATGACTTGGTGTTCTGCCCCAGCGACAAGCCACCAATAATATGCACACACAAACTGCCAAACACTGTTCTTTTACTAATAAGAAAGATCTCCTAATAACTCCTTAGGAGTCGTGGAAAACAAAATGAAGGCAGAATAGTCTTTTTTTTCCAAAACTCCAGCTTGTTAATATGTAATCTTAACAGCTGGCCGGAGTCCATGAGATAAAGGAGCAGCTCTTACTGTATCTGGCAAAACTCCCAGAACTCGGAATGCAGGAAACAAGACCCGTACTGGAACAAGAACCGAGCAGACTGGAGTCACAAAGATCAAGAGTAATATTAAACGTTGTTTCCTGCAACAAGGCTCAGCATGGTCAGGGCTTAAATAGTCTAAGGGTGTGGCCACTTAGCCTGCAGCTCTACTCTCGAGGAGACTCCTCCTGAGTAGCCACTCTTGTCTTCTAGCAGCCCTGCGTGCCCGAGCATTGAGAAGAAGAGGCTCCTCCTCTTCTTCTTTAGCCCTGATGGGCTCCTCATGAGGTACAGAAGGTCCTGGTTGACTCTCAGCCTCCTCGCTCTCTGCCTCAGGTGCCAGGTACACGCGCCGATGGGACCTCGCCACAACCACCTCATCGTCCTCCTCGCTCTCTGACTCAGGCGCCAGGTGCACGGGCCAATGGTACCGTGCCACAACCGCCTCATCGTCCTCGGGATCCATGAGCACCAGCACGGGACACTGGCAGGCCACAACACTATCCCTCACTGCAGGGCCCTTCCCCCGGGTCTGTCGGTCCGGATGCGGTCGAGACAGGAACTGGTCGTGGAAAGCACGCACCAGGTCAGGAGCATGGACGGAGGTCGCATCCTCCCAGGTGAAGTCTGCCGGCCTGTATCCCTTCCACTCGATGAGGTACTGGAACCGGCCCTTCAGCCACCAGGAGTCTTGGAAGCTGGTGACCTCGTACTCGGGTGGTTCATCACCGTCACGGGGCACCGGCTGGGGACGGTCAAGAGGACGGAGTGGACAGGCGGGCCATTAGGGAACAAGGAGGGACCGATGGAACACAGGATGGACACTTAATGACCGAGGCAAGGTCAGACAGTAGGCCACTGGATTAATGACCGCCTCCACAGGAAAAGGACCAATGTAACGATGGTCCAGTTTTCGGACCAGCCAGTTGGAGGGGAGATGCTTGGTCGACAACCACACTCGATCCCCCACAGCCAACATTGGTGTTGCCAGCCGAGAGTGGTCCACGACCCTTTTATAGTCCTCCTTGGCCTTGTTCAAATAATGTTTCACCAACTGGTGAACGGCCTGCAGCTCTGATACAAACTCATCTGCTGCCGGAAATGGGGAGTCAAGAGGCGTGAGCGGGAAGAACCGGGGGTGATAGCCCAAGTTGGCTAGGAATGGGGTGGTGTGGGTGGATGTGTGTTGTGAATTATTGAAGGTGAATTCCGCCACTGCTAGGTACTCCGCCCAATTGTCCTGCTGCTGATTCACAAAGCAGCGCAGATACTGCTCAAGGATGCCGATGACTTTCGCAGTGCCTCCGTCGGTTTCGGGGTGATGAGCTGACGACAGGCAAACCTGGACGTCCAAGGCCGTCATCAGCCGCTTCCAGAATTGGGTGGTGAATTGGGCCCCTCGGTCTGACACGACCCTATCCGGTAGGCCATGTAGCCAGAAGACATGTTGGATGAACATGTGGGCAGTGGCGCGAGCTGTCGGCAATCCTCGACAGGGGATGAAATGCGCCATCTTCATCAGCAGATCCACCACAACGAACATGGTCATGAATCCAGCAGACGGGGGCAAATCCATGAGGAAGTCCATCGAGACGGCACCCCAAGGTCTCTCGGGTGTCGGCAAGGGCTGAAGAAGTCCAGGGGGAGCTCCCATAGCAGACTTGGCCTGTCGGCAGCAGACGAAGGAGATGACATATGACTGCACATCATGGCAGAGACGAGGCCACCAGAAAGTCCACGACACCAGATTGAGGGTCTTAAAAAGGCCGAAATGTCCCACCGCAGGGTTGTCGTGGCACTGGTTCAAGATGAGAACATGGAGCGGCCCCGCTGGGATGTATAGTTTCTTCCGGTATCTTAAGAGATCGTTGGAGAATGTCCAGGGAGACTCGGGCCCTATCTTGCACTTCCAGAGGTCCTGCCGCTGTGCCTCTCAGATCTGTGCCCATAGGTCGATGGGCTCGTTTATGGCCGTGAACGACTCGACGGGCAGAATAATCCGAGGCGGAAGCGGGTCCTCGACGTGGGCGTACTCAGGCTTTCAGGAGAGCGCATCTGCTCGTTGGTTACGCCCACTCGGGATGTACGTGACCCTGAAATTGAAGTGGGCAAAGAAGAAGCCCAGAGTCCCTTGGGAGTTGGGTGGCATACAAATTTAATAAATAATAATAATAAATAATAAGAAGGACCATCGAATCTGTCTTTGGTTGAGTTTTCACGTGGTCTGCAGAAACTCCAGATTCTTGTGGTCCGTCCGCACTTCTACTTGATGCCGGGCCCCCTCGAGGTGATGTCTTCAGGTCTCGAACGTGGTCTTAATGGCCAGGAGTTCTTTTTCCCAGATCGTATAATTGCGCTCGGAAGGATTCAACTTCCGGGAATAATAAGCACACGGGAAAAGAGGACCGCCATCCGCACGAGCCTGGAGTAGTACGACTCCGATGGCAATGTCCGACGCGTCCGCTTCCACCACAAATGGACGGTGAGGGTCTGGGTGCTTGAGAATCAGTTCCTTCATGAAGGCCTCCTTTAAGGCCAGGAATGCCTGCTGCTCAGGAACACCCCACTGGAACGGGACCTTCTTTTGCAGGAGCCGAGTGAGGGGTGCAGTCAGAGTGGCGAAACCCGGGATGAACGTCTGGTAATAATTGGCGAACCCCAGGAGTCGCTGGACATCTTTCACCCGACAAGGAGGTTGCCAAGTTTTCAAGGCCTCGACCTTGCCCCGATCCATCGCTATGCCATCTGGAGAAATGTGATGGCCCAAGAAATCAATGGTGGACTGATAAAACTGGCATTTCTCCTGCTTGGCATAGAGGTGGTGCTCTCGAAGACGCTGCAAGACCTGACGGAGATGTTGGAGATGACTTTTCCGGGATGTCGAATAGATCAAAATATCGTCAAGATAGACCACGACAAACTGGTCCAACAGATCCCAGAAGATGTCATTCATGAAGTGTTATCTCCTTCGCGGACCCGCAGCAGGTTGTAAGCGCCACGCAGGTCCAACTTCGTGAAAATGGTAGCCAACCGGAGTCTTTCCATGAGTTCAGGGATCAAGGGCAAAGGATACCGGTTGCGCACTGTAATGGCATTCAGTTTCCTATAGTCACAGCACAGGCACAAGTCCCCGGTTTTCTTTTTTACAAAGAGGACAGGAGCAGACAGGGGCAATGACGAGGGCCGGATAAAACCCCGGGCCAGGTTTTTGTCCACAAAGTCCCATAACACAGCCAGTTCAGGGTCTGACATTGAATAGAGCCGCCCAACAGGAAGCGGCGCGTTCGGGAGCAAGTCAATGGGACAATCATATGGCCGGTGCAGGGGCAATTGATCCGCCTCTTTTTTACTGAAGACATCAGCAAACTCTGAGAGGTCGGCCGGCAACGAGACGTCGGGGGATCCCTGCACCTGGCCTGCACAGACTTGGTGTGTATGATCCACGCACTGCAGGCTCGGGAAGGATATAAAATTCTGGGACCACAGGATGTGAGGATCATGAGTCCACAACCACGCCAGTCCCAAAACCAAGGGGAAATGGAGTCCGGCCATCACATAAAATTGGATGGCTTCCTCATGCCGTCCGATGGTCAAGCACACAGATTGCGTGATGGCTTTAATTGGCCCGGACAGAAGCACCCGACCATTGATAGTCTCGACCAGCATAGGAGGATCCACCGGACACAAGGGGATGGCACAATGAAGAGTGAACGCCTCGTCCATGATGCTCATGGTCGCTCCGGAGTCCACCAAGGCGTGAGTTGGAATCCCGTGGGCATGATTGGCCACAAACACCTGGGTGTCCAATATCAGATGACGCGGAGGTCCGGGATCCACTTCCGCAGGGCGTGAGTCTGTTTTAGTTCGTGCCCGACCCAGCATCTCCACTAAATCGGGTTCCGGCCATTTCCTGACAGGGTAGGCTGGGACTGTGCAGCAGGGCCGGGAACAGATGCCCCTCGTCCCTTCTTGGGGCAAGAGATGGCAAAATGGCCGGGCTCCCCGCAATACAAACACAACCCCCCTGCCCGACGTCTGTCCTTTTCAGCACTGGACAAGCGGGGTCTGGCTGCACCAAGGTCCATGGGCTCCTCTCGTGGAGCCGGGGTCTCACAGACAACTGCAGGTACACGAGGTGTCGGAACAGCACGACGAGAGCTCCTTCTCTGCAACCTCGCATCAATACAAAGGCAGAGATGCACCAACTCATTAAGCATGGAAGGAATGTCCACTCTGGCCAATTCATCTAATAAATCGTCTGATAAGCCATCCTGGAACGCATCCAGGAGTGCTGCCTCATTCCAGGCCGAATCCTGGCTTAACAACCGGAACTCGCTGATGTAATCACGGAGGGGTTGCCGGCCTTGCTTTCAAGCATCGAGTTGAGGTTTGGGCTTTTATCGGGTCTGCATACATTTCCTCCAAATGTGCACAAAAGCCCCAGAAATCATTGAGGAGGGGGCTACTCTGGACCAGTAAGGGCATGGCCCAACAAGCTGCAGAACCGGAAAGCAGGCTTATCATGAAACCCACTTTATCCCGGTCGTTTGGGAAATCCTCCGCCCGCAAAGCCATAAACAACTGGCACTGTCCCAGAAAAGCCGGGAACATATTCACATCACCAGCAAATTTATCCGGCACAGCTACTGGGCACTTTCTCTGTGGAGTAGGAGGAGGAGCAGGTGTGGCCAT
>QLTV01000050.1:54242-65857 GCA_003457575.1 Thermophis baileyi | reverse complement strand
GGCCAGAGTCCAAGAAATACTATGATCAGGTCTGACTGTATTTGGCAATACTCCCAGAGCTAGGAATGCAGGAAATAAGACCCGTACTGGAACAAGGACACGAGCAGACTGGAGTCACAAAGATCAAGAGTAATAATAAACGTTGTTTCCTGCAACGAGGTGAAGTGTGGTCAGGGCTTAAAGAGTCTAAGGGTGTGGCCACTGAGCCTGCAGCTCTACTCTCGAGGAGACCTCCTCCTGAGTAGCCACTCTTGTCTTCTAGCAGCCCTGCGTGCCCAAGCATTGAGAAGAAGAGGCTCCTCCTCTTCTTCTTCGGCCCTGATGGGCTCCTCCAGAGGTACAGAAGGCCCTGCTTGACTCTCAGCCTCCTCGCTCTCTGACTCGGGTGCCAGGTACACGGGCCGATGGGACCTCACCACAACCGCCTCATCGTCCTCCTCGCTCTCTGACTCGGGCGCCAGGTGCACGGGCCGATGGTACCGTGCCACAACCGCCTCATCGTCCTCGGGATCCATGATCACCGGCATGGGACGCTGGCGGGCCACAACACTTGGCTTGGTTGGGAGGGTAAATTATACATTCCAGCTAGCCAGAGGCTACCCCTCATGAAAGTATGCCACAATTCCAAACTGGCTGGCCACTTAGGCTTCGTGAAAACCCTGCACCTTATTAAAAGACAGTTCTGGTGACCATCTCTCAAGAAGGATATAGAAAGCTACCTTGCCAGTTGCCCTGTCTGTGGAGCAGCAAAAAGGAGGCAGGGAAAAACCCCGGGACTCTTACAAACTGTAGCCGAGCCTTCAGCACCCCGGAGAGAGATAGCTATGGATTTTATTGTAGAGCTGCCCGAAAGTGGGGGGAACACAGTTATTTGGGTTGTAACGGACCTTTTTTCCAAGCAGGCCCATTATATTCCCTGCCAAAGAATCCCTACTGCCAAGGCACTTGCCAAAATATTCCTACAGCACATTTATCGACTACATGGGCCCCCACAAAGGATAATATCTGATTGGGGGGTTCAATTCACTTCAAAGTTCTGGAAAGCTTTTCAGGGCCTCCTAGGTACCGGCCACCACCTAAGCTCCTCCCACCACCTGGCCACTAATTAATCAACAAAATGTTTGAACAGCATTCTAGAACAATATTTGAGATGTTTTATTAATTATCAGAAAGATAACTGGACAGACCTCCTGCCTTTTGCAGAGGTGGTGTATAATAACTCTGTGCATTCTAGCACGGGATTCACCCCGTTCCGAGTTGCAACAGGCCAGGATTTCACCCCAATGCCAAAACTACCAGTAGAGGAGCCAACCATACCCTCCCTTAAGGAGTGGATACAAGAACTGCAAAACACCTGGCCAGTAGTAAGATTAGCTCTGAGCAAGGCTAGGGCCACTTTTAAAGCTCAGACTGACAAAAAAAAAAAAAAAAGAAAGGAGCCAAAACCTTTTAAAATCGGGAATAAGGTCTACTTATCCACCAAGTTCCTACAATCCTTGCAACCCTCCAAAAAGTTGGGACCTAAGTTCATAGGACCTTTCTAATGTGTATTTAGCGTGGGCATGAATAACTGAGGCGAGGCGAGGATTGAACCAAAACTAGCTTTTATTAAGGCTAACAAGCAACAGGAACTCAAACAGCAGTAACATGTCAGGGAATAGCGTGCCAGGTAGCCGCGTCTGACAGCTCTTTTATAGCCAGCTGTCAGACGCTGCAGCCAATAGGAGCTCTCCAATCTCCCGCTCTTCGGCTGCTCGCGCCGCAGCCAATAGGAGCAGTTGCTAGGCTGGCTGACTCATCCTGAAGGGATGTAGTACCCCTCCCCTCCCAGATGACACATGCGTAGTCGTCCAGGTAGGCAGGATGCTTGCGCGGTCTTGTGGAGCACCATAGTTCAGGAGTCTCTGGAGGCGATGACTGCGGAAGCTGCTGGCGGGTCGGAGAACTGCCCGGTGGGACCTGTGCAGGCGGCGGCGAGCAAGCATTGCTGGAGGCTGCCGGAATGGCAGGTAAGACAGCCGGTGGAGGAACGGGTGGGGGGAAGAGGTCATCGGCGTCGGCAAGGGAACAGGGAGGCGCATCTGGAATCGGTTCGCTTGGTAGTTGTGCCAGTCGCCCTCGCAGTTGGTCGAGGTGGCGACACCAGATTTGGCTGTCCGTCAGTCCAACCCTGTAAGAACAGGGGCCGGTCACATGAATTATTGTCCCCAGTAACCAGTGGGGATCCCCCCCAAAGTTCTGCGCGTAAACCGCGTCGCCCTCCCTAAAGGCTCGGGGCTGGCTGGAGGAGTCCGTGGGCGCTTCGGGCGAGTAGAGGGGGTGCAAGCAGTCAAGGTCGGTGTGGAGGCAGCAGCCCAACAACAACTCGGCTGGGCTACGATTGGTGGATTGACACGGGGTGGAGTGCTGTGCCAGAAGGTACTTCGAGACCCTGTTGTGCCAGTCGGCCGTTTCTAAGCAGCCAAGGGCTTCTTTGGCTGACCGCACAGCGCGTTCAGCTCTGCCATTGCTGGCAGGGTGCCAAGGGCCAACCAGGGCCTGGCGGATGCCATGTGACACCAGGAACAGCTGGAACTGCGTGGAGGTCAGCTGCAGCTCATTGTCTGAAACCAGGACATCGGGCAGCCCATGGGTGGCGAATATCCTCCCCAATGACCGGATTACGGCCTCTGAGGTGGTGGAGGACATGAGTTCGAGTTCAACCCACCCAGAGTAGGCATCCACGAGCACTAGAAATTGGTGTCCTAGGAATGGCCCCGTGAAGTCCAGATGGACCCGGGACCAGGGGGCACTGGGGGTTTCCCAAGACCTAGGAGTGGCCGCTGGAGTGGCCAGGCGTGAACGTTGGCATGCCTGGCATCCTGTCACCCAATCTTCGATTGCCCAGTCCATGCCAGGCCACCAGACATAACTTCTCCCCAGGGCCTTCATCCTGACTATGCCGGGGTGGCAGTCATGTAACCGGGGAGCACACATTTGCGTAAAGCCGGGGGCACTACCACCCTGCTGTCCCACAGGAGACATCTCTTTTGAACAGACAACTCAAGTTGTCTGGATTTAAAAGGGCTGAAAACTGGGTCGACCCTGCCCAGTGGCCAGCCCCTCTTCACCCAATCCAGGACTTGGCGCAAAATGGGGTCCTTCGCAGAGTGGGCAGCAATGTCATTAGCAGAAGGAGTGGGCCCCAACTCCTCAATGAGGAGAACCTCAGATGCTGGAGCAGGGTCATGTATGGCAACGGGGAGGGGGCAGCGGCTAAGGCCGTCAGCGTTGGAGTGGAACTTGCCAGGACGGTAGATCAAGGTGTAAGAGTAAGCAGCCAGAAATTCAACCCATCGAGATAGATGGGGGGAGATGATGTTGGGCATTTGGCAGTCCCCAGACAAAAGACCCAGAAGGGGCTTGTGATCTGTGATCAACTCAAAGGGATGGCCATAAACATAGTCATGAAATTTCTTGACAGCTGCAACTAGAGCCAGGGCCTCCTTGTCAGTCTGGCTATAATTCCTCTCAGTGGAAGAGAGGGTTCGGGAGAAGTAAGCAATGGGCGGCTCTGTGCCATTGGGCATTCTGTGGCTGAGGACAGCGCCTATGCCATAGGGGGAGATGTCAGCAGCAAGCGTGAGGGGCAGCTTCTGGCTGTACTGGACAAGGACAGCGTCAGAGGTGAGGAGGCACTTAACAGCCTCGAAAGCAGCCTGTTCAGGCTTGCCCCAATGCCAAGGGTGCCTAGAATCCAGGAGCCTGTGAAGAGGCTCGGCTATAGTGGCCTTGTGTGGTAAGAACACACAATAAAAATTGAGAAGGCCCAGGAAGGCCTGTAGCTTGGCCTTGGTGGAAGGGGGCGGGGCCTGCCTGATGGCAGCCACCTTGGAAGGAATGGGGTGAATGCCAGCAGAGTCAATCAGATAACCCAGGAACTCCACGGAGGGAACACCTAAACAGCACTTGCTCTTTTTTAACTTGAGGCCTGCCTGCCTAAAGCGCAGAAGGACACTCCTGACCCTGGAGAGGAGTTCCTGTTTGTCTGAAGCAGATATCAGGATGTCATCGAAGTAAGGGATGACACCGGGCAAGCCAGAAAGCAGCCTCTCCATAAGGTTTTGAAAGAGGCCGGGTGCAACACTCACGCCAAACTGGAGACGGCGACACTTGAAAGCACCCCGGTGGGTGACAATAGTCTGAGCTTCAGCGGTTGCCTCATCCAGGAGCTGTTGATATGCTTGGGCCATGTCCAGCTTGGCGAAAATGGAGCCCTGGCCCAAGGAGTGGAGCAAGTGTTGGACAACAGGGACAGGGTAGGGATGCGCCTGAAGTGCCTTATTCAAAGAACATTTATAGTCAGTGCAGAGGCGTATAGAGCCATCTGGCCTGATGGGGATGACAATGGGGGTCTCCCATTTAGAATGGTCAGTGGGCTTTAGGACGCCCTGAGCTATTAATTTATCCAGCTCGGCGTCCACCTTTGGGCACAGGGCGAAGGGTATGCGCCTAGGCTTGAGGCGGATGGGAGCCACCTGGGGGTCTAGGTTGAGGGAAATAGGGGGATATTTACCTAAGGTCTCCTCAAACACATCAGCAAACTCGGAAGCCAGGCCGCTGAAGTCCTCACAAATGGTGGAATGGATGCCAGAAATGCCAAGGCCCAAAGAAGCAAACCAATCTACGCCTAGGAGTGAAGGGAGGGACCCAGAACAACTATCAGGGGTAGCTGACCTATGAAGGTACCCTTTTCCACCAGGAACTGGCCCTGCCCCAGGATGGGAATACTATTGCTCTGGTAATCCCTGAGCCTTATGCTGCAGGGTGTTAAGGAAGCCTTCGAAAAGGAGGGAATTAATTCCTTTAGGGTGGCCCAAAAAATTATGCTCCAGGATGACCCTGTATCCACCTCCATGCTACAAGGGGAGCCCTCGATTTTAACAGAGAGGTGAATCTTTTTCTTGCACCCCCCCCCCCTGGTGGCTAAACAGACATCTTCCTCAGCGATGTCAAATTCTCTTGCCACGGTGAAACAGGCGTCTTTAGGCTTGATAGGTCTGCCTGGGGGGCAACGGAAGTGTGGCTGAGCTGAGGCAGACAGATTGGCCCAGCACACCCTGGCCAGATGCCCTATCTTGCCACAGTGACGGCAAGTAGCGGTTTTGAAAGGGCAAGAGGTGCAGGCATGCGAGTCCCCGCAGCCAAGACATGGAGGCAGGGGCGCTTTCCTCGGCTGGGGCCATTTTTTCTGCGGTGTAGCTCTGAGGCGGCCAACGTCGTCCTCCGAGTCCTCATCCTCCTCTGGGTCAGCACCCTCATAGTGGACAGCCGTGGACTGGCTGGCAGCGGCTGAGCTGGGCTGGAATCTGTGAATTTTGGTGGTAGAGTGATTAGACATTTCCGAAGCTCTAGCATCGTCTATCGCCACCTTCAGAGTCAATTCGGTGCGGGCTAGCAGGTGGCGTTGGAGACAAATGTCCCTCACGCCACACATGAGTTGTTCAAGGAGGGAATCATTCAAATCGGGGAATTCACAGTCCAAAGCAGCATCTCGGAGGGAGGCCACGTATTGATTTATGGGCTCCCCCTCCTTTTGAAGCCGTTGTCTGAAGGCGAAACGCCTGGCTATGCGTGAAGGCGTGGGCGAATAGTGGTTCCTCAGTTTCATCAGGAGGTCTTCCCATGGCACCATATAGACAATCTGAGGGGTGACCAATGCCTGAGCAGTGGAAAACATCTGGCGGCCGCAGGCATTCAAGAAGCAGGCTCTCTTCCGAGCGCTTGATAATTCAGTTTGGTCATTCGCCTGGAGAAAGCATTCAAATCTCTCCAGATATGCATCCCAGGTCTCCATGGGTGGGCTGAAGGTCTCGAAAGAATTTGAGTTCTTGCTGTTGCTGGCCATCTTGAGAAGGACAGCTGAGGCGATTGCCTCGCGACGAGCAGCTCGCGGTGGCTGTCAGATCAGTGTGGGAGGTTCAGAACCTGCATGCCTCAGTATCCCACTTTCGTCGCCAGTAATGTGTATTTAGCATGGGCATGAATAACTGAGGCGAGGCGAGGATTGAACCAAAACTAGCCTTTATTAAGGCTAACAAGCAACAGGAACTCAAACAGCAGTAACATGTCAGGGAATAGCCACGCGCCAGGCAGCTGCATCTGACAGCTCTTTTATAGCCGGCTGTCAGACGCTGCAGCCAATAGGAGCTCTCCAATCTCCCGCTCTTCGGCTGCTCGTGCCGCAGCCAACAGGAGCAGTTGCTAGGCTGGCTGACTCGTCCAGAAGGGACGTAGCACTTTCCCCATAACTAGGATCATTAACCCAGTGACAGTGGAATTACTCCACCCCAAAACACTTAGGCAAGTCCACCCAGTGTTTCATTGCAGCCTGCTGAAGCCAGAAATTACCTCACCCCTAAGGCCACCTGCAGACATTCCTCCAGTCCCTATCATGATTGAAGGAGAACAACACTTTGAGATTAAGGAAATCCTAGACTCATGCACACCCCATGGCTCCCCACAATATCTAGTAGCCTGGAAGCATTTACCCCCCCCTCCCAGAATGAGTGGGTAGCTAAAAAAACATGCTTCTAGGAAACCTACTGGGCAATGTTAAGTCACTCATTGAGGTTTCAAGCAAATCTGTTTTAGGGAGATGACATTCCCAAGCAATTCTGCAGAGAGTTGTGTTAGATGCCAGGCTACTTCATATTTCTTCTTAATACTGCAAATTGGCATGAGTCTCTCCATTAGGCAGCATTAAGTTGCTTTATTTAGAATAACCACAAAGAAAAGAGGGATTTGTTATATTTATGTCCCTGCCTTTTGATCAGGAGCTCAATATAGAGTGCATAGTACTCCCTGATCCCATGTTTCCCTATAGAGAGCATGACTGGCCCAAAGTAACTCACCGGGGTTCTGTGACAGAGGATGGATTTGAGGCTAATTCTTCCTGGTGCCAGTTCATCATAATGAACTGCCATATGTCAGTGAAGCACAACCTGCCAATTGCCTCTCATCTTGAGTGTTGGGTATTCTTGTTGCATAGAGGACCTGCACCACTTTTATTTTGTTTCAGCAATATACAGAACTAGAACATAGAAATGTAAGAGGGCTTACTGCCCTCTTACTGCCTGCAGTATGAGTTACAACTTATTCATTTTCCTTCATAAATTTTGTCATATATTGTAAATTGATGATCAGAAGAACAGATTAGGATTAAAAACATCATGACTAATCTTGAGAGGGAAAATATTTCCTTTTCCCCATTCCCTACTTGGAGACTTGATTTGAGATTATTTCTTGGCATTCTTGTAGCAAGTTCAAATATTTCAACATTCTGTTTAAATAGGGTATATTAAGTATATGTTTAAATCTCCGTGTCAGCATAACCAGACAGAAATATTACCAGGTGTTTACTCCATATGTCGAGTAGCACTGATGTCAGTTCATGTGTGACATTTCAGAAAGATGCAATACAAGAGATATCTATAATAGACATATATTTTATAGCCTTCTGGTTCTTGATTCAAAATGAAAATTTTAGGTATGCCCAAGATGTCTATAAAATATAGAGAAAATGTGTTTTCAATATTCTGACTTTTCTCAGAAGTGGCATGAATCTTATTTTGAAATGGCTCTTATATAGTCTGATCCATTCATTTCCACTTTGTACTACTCAGTTGAACCGGAGAATGCTTATCTTCTGAAGTTTTATAATGAACTCTCTGAGAGAGAGTGTATCCAAAAATGTGTGCACTGGGAGAAATGCAAACAAAAGAAAATATACACGTATTGACTAGAATACCTTGGGCACAAAATAATTAGCACACTGAAGGAGAAGTGGGGCAAAATGAACCTAAGAATGGAAACTAAGAAGCAAATCAAACTTGGTCCATTTGTCCATTCCAATCACTTTGATATAGAGAGGTTTCAATAGTATAATTTTTAATATATTTATTAAATTTCTATGCCACCCATCTCCCCTGCAAGGAGATTCTGGGTGGCAGTAATTTTGTTATAGATTATAATTTGATTCAATGTTTTACAATAAAAATTTATCCAAAATTTCCCAATTACATAAAGAATTTGAGATATGAATATTCACCTAGCGTCATCTTGGTGAGATCAGCAGCATAGAAATTTAATAAATAAATATAAAAAGTAAAACTGACAATGTCTTAATTTTCCTGCATGGACATTGCTTACTTATTTTTTTTAATATAGCTAAAAACAACTGGATCACAACAGGTGGTGCATCTACCTTAGCTTCACCAATCCTAATAAACGTAAGCAGGATCAAAACTGGTTAATTCAAAAATACAAAATTGTAGTTTAGAAAAACACCCCAGCAGAAGGCAATGTCAAATAATTTCTATACCGTGTCTGTACCATGTCAAGAGAAAACAAATAAAAATATATACACATTGGCAGAGATAAGAAAGACTTCACAATTGTGTTACAGTGGGCCATAATGATGACATCTCAGCTAGGACTTTTTAATGGGAAGGATCCAAATATTAATGGTCAGAAAAATAAATTTTATTCAGGCTTCCTGAACTGTAGATACATGATGCCTCCTATCTCTGATCCATTGTTAGCTTAAGGTAGTGTCTTTTGCATCTAGCACTTCTTTTAGCCTTTTCAATTTTCTTTTTTAATTTTGGATTTATTTGAATTCTGACTTTTTTCAAACTACTTGGATATCACAGCACTCATCCATTTTAATGCTATATTTCTATACCCAGGATGTTTCTCAAACACACTATGAACCATTGTTGGAAGGCAAATTTTACAAATAGCACATTCATGTAAAAACATGATCTACCTTGTCATTCTTTGCACTGATTTGTAGAGCACTCCTCCTGAAGGCATACTTCTAAGTTGTACAGCAATTCTTACTGGAAGCAGCGTGCACATGTGAATGCATATCTTTAGCAGATTAAAATGCAAATTAAATCAAATTGAATTGTTTAAATTCAATAATACATTTAAGTTTAAAGTCAAATCATGGCTGATTTGAACATTCATGGTCATATGTATTTGGACCTTTAGACCGATATCTACCTGATTGACAAACTACTGCCAGTTATTCCTTCTCCATAGGCTTGTAGCCAAGGGGAGATCAGGTGGGTGTGTTGACCCTGACTCTAGGGAGAGCCTGGAAGGAGGGTATGCACAGATGGCACCCTTATCTCTAGGCACCTGCAGGGCTATGGAAAGTCCCCAGGGGAACACCCAATGTCCTGAGATGCCAGGGACCACCCAATGTCCCTAAAGAACCTCCATATGTGCTAAGAATATCTTGATACCTTATCTAATGTGTGCCAGACTTTCTGGGTGTTTCCTGTATCTCTTGTGTGCCAGCTGAACTGGGTGAAGTGTAAGAAAAATATAAATATGAGAATCTCTGTGTCTTTGGGGCTTCCTCTCTCTTAGAGGGGCCCATCTTTTTTCAGCTGAATAAACACGTAATCTAAAAGGCAATCTCTGGTTTTTGGTGCATTTTTACCAAGCCATACCTCAAATCCGGCACAACAGGTGAGTAATAATGAAAAGGCATGATGTCATCATTATAATATCATGACTTAAGTGCTTACATTAAACCTCAGGAGTCAAGGACATAATAGTAAAATTTGCATGAAAATCTAGTAATGTGTATGTCATTTTGGCATCATTGTGGTTTAGTACAGGTGCCACAACTAAGGAAACAGGCAAGAGAGGAGCGTTCAAATATTTCTGAAGAATGCTTTAAAACACTTCTCCAGATTTTTAAGCAGTCCAAGGAACTGAAAGAAAATGAGGAAAGCTCAAACTGGATTCAGTTTGCCTGATGAGGAAAAGATATCATAGAACTATATCCATTCACAAGTTTGGAATGAAATCTGAATATACAATATACCTCATCACTTGCAATCCTCACCCCACAGAAATTGGCACACAATCTGATACAGTACCAACTATATTTACATCTGGTATAAAATGAATGATAAACTGTTCAGCAGATACAATCTTTAATTTCTGTACCTGGTCAAGAGAAAATAAATAAATCAAATCAAAATATATACATGTTCCTGACTCATGTGAGGAAGACTGTCTTCTAGAAAATGTGAAAGTTAGCAAGGAAGACAGGCTACAGTGACTGAAGTTACTATTCAGTAAATTTGTCAGGAATCCTACTTACAATGTCATCATTCTTATCCTAGAGTTATGACAGTACTGTATAAAGTTATGATCTTAATGGAATCTACAGCTACTATTTCCTAAAGAGGAGGTATATGTGAGACATTTAAAACCTGTGGTAGCTGAAATTATTTGTTTACCTAGTAGAGACCGAACATTTCACTAAGCAATGAATCTTAGACTCCCACATTTCTTCCAAAGTCAAGGTACAATTTCTATTCTGTTCCCTCTGAATGCTGGCACTGAGAACTACTATGGGCATGATGCAGATGGATGGAATTAAGAACTGTTTTAGTGCCAAATTCAATCATGTGCCTGAAGTCTGAAAAGAAGTATTCATTGCAAGTGGCTTTCCTATTTCTTTCTCTTTCCATCTTTGGTCCCTTCAGTTGCTTTACCTTAAAAAACAAAAACAAAACAACCAAGTATTTTTACTTACACACATGTCATTCTAGCTCCTTCTTTTAAAGGAGCATGAACAAACTAAGAATAACAGCATTTATGTATATAAATAAATAAATAATAACATAAAAAAGTGGTTTGGAAAAACTGCAAGTAAAGGCCTCAATACAGTTATTTTCAGGTTTGCCATGCAGTATTAAACTAGCTGGATGTATACCTGAAAATAGAAATGGATAACCTTACATATCTGTTAAGTGTTCAGTCTATAACTTTTTAGGAATGGGAATACTGGCTTGGATGCAGTTGACTGTAAGAAAAAAAGAGAGGGAGGGAGGCAGAGAGGGAGAGAAGAAGAGATTGGAACATACGACTGAAGCTTACATATTTAAGTAATCATGGCAAACAATGATCCGTGTTTCCCCCACAGTGGATGTCAAAAATTGTCTTAGTATAAAATCTGTGTAACTTTCTCTTCATTTAATATCAGAGCATCACATAAGCCTGAATATCAGAAGACTTGTGCCTCCAGCAGCATGTCAGGTCTTGTCTCAGTGAGGTGCTTCATGCCAAGAAGGTGATAAAACTGATCTTGTCTATGAGGTCTTTAAGGCCTCATATAGCAGCTCCTACAACTGCAATGCCCAAGTCCTTTACTCTAAAGGATGGTCCTTTATTTAAGAAAGCTGTCCTTTAAACTTATTTATTGTTCATTGTTGTCCTTTCTTTTTGTTAACTTTTATGATATAGCAATAGCAATAGCACTTAGACTTATATACCGCTTCATAGTGCTTTACAGCCCTCTCTAAGCGGTTTACAGAGTTAGCATATTGCCCCCAACAATCTGGGTCCTCATTTTACCCACCTCAGAAGGATGGAAGGCTGAGTCAACCTTGAGCCGGTGAGATTTGAACCGCCGAACTGCAGCTAGCAGTCAGCTGAAGTAGCCTGCAGTGCTGCACTCTAACCACTGCGCCACCTCGGCTCTTCTAAATCACACCACTTAATGCACCATTAATTCATGGAATTGAATTGTCTTTTTATATAAATGT
>QLTV01000048.1:81890-92691 GCA_003457575.1 Thermophis baileyi | reverse complement strand
CGGTGAAAGAAGTGCGGCTGGAGTGGATGCTCACTGGAAGATAAGGCTGATGGTGAGGGGTGGGGCAAGGGGCAGGGCTTAATCCCACCACTCCATGGGCCGGATACTTTGCATTGGCGGGCCGTATCCTGCCCGCGGGCTGTAGTTTGAGGAGCCCTGCTTTATATTGTACCTCATTATTGGGTAGTACTTTCTTCTTGTATACCCACTTACATCCCACGGCTTTGCTACCCTGTGGCAAAGTCATAGATGTGAACACTCTATGTTCACCCATGGATTTCATTTCTTTGTCCATGGCTTCTTTCCATTTTACTTGTTCAATTTTAGGTAATGCCAATACTTCCTTATAGTTCCTTGGCTCATACCATACATTACACACTTTAACTTTACTAGCAGAATACCTGTCAGGTGGAATCCCCTTGTTCCATCGGTCTGACCTGCATGGCATTGACTGCTCCTATGCTTCAACCCTCTCTTGCTTCATATATTGTTCAGCTTCTCCTCCCTGAACACTGACACCGTCACTGAGTTACCATCACTAAGTGAGTTACCATCACTAAGTGAGTTACCATCACTAAGTGAATCACCGTCACTAAGTGGGTCACCCCATAAATTTGCATCAATTCTGTTCCAATTTTGCTCTGCAAAACTAGCAGACCTGGAAATCACTATTCTTTTGCTCCCATCGCTAAAGCGATAGCTTTTTGAGCCTGGCTCACAGCCCATAAACCTGAGCTTTCTAGCCTTTGGTTGTCCTTTTCTTCTAATTGCTTTTGGAATATGCACCCACACATTGCTTCCAAGAACTCTTAAATGTGCCAGAGATGGTTTTCTCCCATATAGCACTGCATATGGAGTATCATTAATAGACGAACTCCACAGCCTATTAATTAAATAATTAGCAGTCAACATGGCTTCACCCCAATATGACCTGCTCAGACCAGAATCCTACAGCAGTGAGTCTTTCATCGTTTGTAAGACTCCATTCCGCCTCTCAACTACACCATTCTCAGCTGCTGTGTACGGATTTATGTGTCTGTGTTTTATGCCTAACTGTCCCAACCATTGTTGAAACCTTGTTGACATAAATTCTGAACCTCTGTCAGTCTGCAACTGACATACCTGTTGTTTATACCTTCTTTCTACGAAGCTTACCCATTGCTTAAACTTCTGTAGCACCTATTTTACTCTTTAGTAAATAGCAGAACCCAAACCTGCTGTAGTCATCTACAATGACCAGCGCATACTTTGCTCCTCCCAAACTGGCTTGCATTGGCCCAACCAAACCTGCATGTACCAGCTCGAGAGCTCTTGTTGTCTGCCTTGCGCTACTCTTGCTTACTGGGAATGCCTTGGACTTTGATGATTTGCATACTGCACAGTCCAAGTATGCCTTACATCTCTTTAAGTTTAACCCTTCTGCAAACTGTTCCATCGTTTGCAAAACTCTGAAGCTGGCATGGCTAGTACAGCGGTTCTCAACCTGTGGGTCACGCCCCCTTTGGGGGTCGAACAACCCTTTCACAGGGGTCGCCTAAGCACGGGCTAGCCAGCCATCTTGGTGACTGGCAACGCGCACGCACGGGGAGGGGGCAGGGAGGGGGTCATGGCGGCGGGGCAGGGGTCGCGGCATTAGGAAGGTTGAGAACCACTGCTTTAGTAAATAGCAGAAACCAAATCTGCTGCAGTCATCTACAATGACCAGTGCATACTTTGCTCCTCCCAAACTGGCTTGCATTGGCCCAACCAAATCTGCATGTACCAGCTTTAGAGCGCTTGTTGTCTGCCTTGTGCTACTCTTGCTTACTGGGAATGCTTTGGACTTTGATGACTTACATACTGCACGGTCCAAATATGTCTTACACCCTTTTAAATTTAATCCTTCTCCAAACTGTTGCATCTTTTGCAAAACTCTGAAGCTGGCATGGCCAAGCTTTCTGTGCAAGAGATCATGAATCATGTGCAAATGTTTATGTTATGCCCTGTGCACATACATTCCCATTTCTCTTTATGAGACACCTCCCATTTGCAAATGTGGTCTCAAATCCTTGCTTGTCTAAACTAGAGACACTCAGCAAATTATGCTCCATTTCAGGAACACATAAGATATCATTAAACCTCTTTTCCAGATATGGAATTTGCACACTGCCTCTTCCAATGACTTTAGCCTTCTGGCCATTTGCCAAGGCTACTAAATCTCCAGCAGCTGGATCCATTCTGAAAAATAATTTAGAATTATTAACAATTGATTGACTTGCCCCACTGTCTATCAACCATTTGTCTCTGCTATTGCAATAGCTAACTTTTGCAACAGCAACTTGTCCATCAGTGGATTGTCCTCCTTGCAAATAATTTCTTCTTTGCAAACAGCTTTTTCTTTGCAAACAGTCCTTCTTTAAATGTGTTATTTCACCACAAATGAAGCACCACCACTGTTGCTGGTCTTTTTGCTTAGAAAGTCTTTGCTGGGCTGTAATCTGATCTCTTCTGCTGCTACATTTCTCTTCTCTGCAGACATCCAGTCTGTGGAATTTTCTGCTCTTCTTCTCTCTCTGCTCCTTGGGCCCCCAACTCAGGAATTTCTCCTCATGGCTTCTTCTATAATGGCGTTTGTTCTCCTCAGCTATCAAACAAGCCTTTAAAGCCTCCAAATGCAACTCCTGCTCTGGTTTGCATTCTAACACTGCAGAAACAATGTCCCATGTTTCATCAAGACTGTTTAACACTAACAGCACCTTCTGAGCTTCAGGAAACTGCAATTCATGCTGTTCTAACTCCACAAACAAAGTTTGCATTTTTACAAAATGCTGTTCCACAGATTTTCCTGGTTGCAAACGGGCTCTGTATAATTTTCTTGATAATTGAACTATATTGCATACTGATACATTCACATGCACACTTCTCAATTTCAGCCAGACCTCCTTTGCAGTCTTTAAATCAGCTACATTGAGAAATTGTTCATCTTCTAAATTTAAGATGATATAAGCCATTGCTTTATCATTCTGCCTCTGATCTGCAGCTGCTAAAGCCTATGGTGAATTAACAACAATATTCCACAGCTCCTTAGCCTTCAGGAAACATTCCATCTTTGCAGCCCATATTATATAGTTCTTCTGTCCCAATCGAGGCAGAGAGCTCTCCTTAATTTTAACAGCAGCCATCCTGCAATCTTTCTCTGCCTTGTTTCTCACACAGGCAGTCTCTCAGCTATAATTACAATTCAGTCTTCAGTGTGCTCTGGGCCCATAACCTATCAGATTTTGTTGCAAAAATCATTTCCAGAAAGCACACACAGATAACTGATTCAGCTGTATTCATTAACTTCTTTATATACATAATAACAGATGAATTTACAATACCAGTAGTAGATTCTTCCAACGTGGTATAAGTTACAGAGATCAGTTTCCAGTTTAGAGTTCAGAGCAGACAAGCCCAGGCTTGTTTCACTTTAGCACAGAGCAGCAGACTAGTTTCGTTCTCAGCACAGAAACAGAGCTCAGCACAAAGCTTAAGCCACGCCCAGACTTCTAGCTTAAGTTTCTGTTTCTAAACAAGCCTCATTGGCTGAGCCTGTTACCATGCCTATTCATTGGCTGACCTTGTTACCATGTCTCCATTCAGTCCCCATTGGCTGATCTATTCCAGTCCATGAATATTCATACTCTGACATATTTGCATGCACATAATCTTTCAACTTCTAATATTTACGTGTACATAGTAATAGTGATATATTATATTATGTAAACAGTGTACATAATAGTGTTTTCCCAATTTCTAATTTCTACCTCTATTTTCTAATCATTAATAAAACAAATCCCATATTAAAAGGTATTCTGTATCTATCCATCATCTCTTGTCCTTTTTAGTATTTCAACTCTTGTTGTCTTTTTGACCAATCTCACATGCTCCTCCCTTAGGACCTTATGTCTCCTTGCGTCACTCATCTTTAATCTAAATAGTTTGTCTGCCTCTACGTCTATCTCGTGCCTTCCCATTTCTAGGGCACCAGCCCGCAACTCCATCACTTCTGGGAAATCTTCCTCTCTGTCCTCTTCTATATTTTGACAGCTTAAAGAGTAAGCTACCTTCTCCATTTCAGGAATGATTACTATCCTTTCCTGATCTTTATCTGCTTGTATCCATTGTTGATTTATCTCCTCTATTCTTTCCTCTGCTCCTTCTGGTTTCTCTTCTATTCTCTGGGTTCTTTGTTCATTTTTCATTGTCATTTGCTGAGGGTTTCCTAATCGCACAACCATGTTGTGCATCTGTTTCTTGATCTCCCCCAGGTCTTTTTTTGTCTCATTGTAATTCTTTGTCATAGCTTCCTGGATAGATTGAAGCATCCATTTTATTTCTTTTTGAAATGTATTTGTTTTTCCCTGTTGTGACATTGCATCTATTGGTCTTTGCTTTAATGGCCTGGAGGTTGCTAATGTTGGTGTAAGTCCAAATGGCCCACCAAGATCACCACTATTCAATCCAGTAAATCAAAAGTCCACGTCACATAGTCTCGAAACAGTTCCAAGCTATTCCACTGATCCACTCTTTCAAAAGTATTTGTAAGCCAAGAGTGAAAAAAAAAAAAAAAAGACCAGTTCTCTCAGTCTCCAAGCCGTTTCGCAAAGCCAGCAGTTTTCATAATCCACCGAGTTCAGCAAGTTTAAAAAAGTTGCGAGTTGCTACATGCGAGGAGGGGGAGGGGGTCATCATGGATGGGTGTGGGATGTTGGGTGTTGAGAGGGATTCACGGAGGGGTGGGACAAGAGAGCACGGCGAGGAACTGCGGCGTTCGTGGCTGGCACGGAGCTGAGGAGTCCAAGGCCGGTGATTCCTTGCTGGAGCAAGTCTTCCCAGAGGGCGGGGCATGCTGAGCCCTCATAATCAGCTGGAAAGCAGAAGGCTGTAACGCTGACTAAACCTGTGTCACTTCGTGCCAAGTCTGTTACCAAGTAAAGGAGAGTTGCTCTACTGGTGGTGTGGTCTCTTTCCTTGCGGCATAGGCTCGGAACCATGATAGTTAGTCAGTGTTCCTTGCTTTTTGCCTTCTGCTGCTTTCTGTCGGCTCTCCTGGCTCTGCTGGTCATCGGGTCATCAGTGTGGTGGCCAACAAACCGGTGAAGAAGGTCAATGCTGGAGCAGTGGAGGGGGTTGGGCCCCAGGCTGGCAGCCCGCCAGAGCTGGTAGATGGGGCCGCCAAGCAGGGGGCACGCCCCAAGGAGCGGGAGGGGCAACCTGATGTGTCACCGGTTCGGGAGGAGCCTGCAGCATTGGAAGGCCTGGCAGTGGAGGTTGCCGGAGAGTGGTGGAAAAGCTCATCGGCTGCTGCTGGCACTGGGGCCCCGCTACCAACTCCAAGCTTTTCGGGCTCGCATCTGACAGGCTGGCAGGAGCAGAGGTTGATGGATGGTGATGAGGAGGCATAGTGGAGCTATTCAACTGCACCAGGCAGCCAGACTTTGGAGCGTTTGGGAGAGGCGTTTGGGAGAGGCAAGCTTCCAGGACGCTGGCTCCTGGCCTTGTTGGGAGCCGGGGGGGGGGGAGGTGGCTGCCTGGCTGGCGAGGCCACCGCCTGACCAGAGGCTGGTTATTCCACCTACGCGGTTCCATCTGGCCAGCCTGAAGCTCCGCCTGGATGCTGGCTATAGCCGGTCCCAGAAGCCCCAGCTGGTGAGGGGAGTAGCGATGGGGTCCACATCAGCAGAACCAGGACTGCGGAAGGGACCAGCTATTGAGGAGATAATGAGGTTGGCGGACAATCACTCCCAGCAGCCGCGGCCGCGGCCGGCTAGTCCCCCCCCAGCAGGCAGCGAGCACCACCCCCTGGCGGTCCTGAACAGCATCCGGTCATCCTGACCCCATCAGGCCATGGGTGGCCAATGGGATATTGGCAGCCCTATCTGCTGCCCTTGGAGCCACCACACTTGAGTGCCACCTTTGATGGGGACCCCTCCAGATTGGCTCTGTTCCTGAGTCAAGTGATCAGCCACCTGGACTGCTACGCTCATTTATACCCCAGTCAGTGGGCCATGGTGGAAGTGGTGATGGCCGCATTGGAGGGGGAAGCCATGGAATGGGTGGCAGACCTCTATAGGAACGCTCAGGAGTTGGGGGATGCCAGCATGTTGTTAGAGGCCTTGCGGTATCGCTTTGAGGATGTGACCAGAGCTCAGCGGGCTGAAGGGGAGATTCTGGCGCTGAAGCAGAGGGCCCGACCAGCGCCAGAATATGTGCGGGAGTTCCACCAGATTGCCAGTAAGTTACGACAATGGCCAGAGCAGCTGCTGGTCCACCATTTCAATGCAGGCCTTGACTGGATTTTGCGCCAGGCCTGTGCATACTGGGGCCTACCTCCTTGGCCGAACTGAGGGAGTGCCGCCCCAAGGGGGACTTGGGTCCTAGGCCGAGGAGGTTCCTTGAGAGGCAGCCGACTATCAAACAGGTGGAACCTCCCACGGTCTCCAGTCCCCCAGAGAGGCCTGCTCACCCGCCTATCCAGTGCTTCAGGTGCAGTCAACTGGGCCACCGGGTGGCTGAGTGTCTGACCCCTACACCAAGG
The DNA here is from genome assembly GCA_003457575.1 of Thermophis baileyi. Lineage (NCBI taxonomy): Eukaryota > Metazoa > Chordata > Lepidosauria > Squamata > Dipsadidae > Thermophis > Thermophis baileyi. Next base: position 86,132 of record QLTV01000048.1, on the reverse strand, counting down.
GTGAAAGTTGGGTCACCTGGGTCAGGGAAGGCCAGGAAGATGCCCAAGAAAACCTCCGAGAAATCTAGGGTAGCACACCAAGTGGTACAGGTCCCGCAGCCGCTGCCGGACGAGGGGGAAGCACCAGGCGAAGGGGAGCACCAACTGAACCCATACAACAGCAAGGATGAGGGGGAACAAGACCTGATGGTGAGTGAACCCATCCCCCCTTTCATAATCCCTGTGACTATCACAGGCCCTAAATCAGGGGCCCGTGGGATGTTTGAAGCACTGATAGATTCAGGGTGCACCCAATGCCTGATTAGCCTATCGGCCACCACTGAGTTGGGAATTAGGACGAGGAAGTTGGCCAAGCCTCTGCGGTTCAAACAGGTGGACGGTTCCCTGTTGGGGGGGGGGGTCCCGGCCACCCATATTACAGAGCCAGTGAGGTTAGAGTTGGCCCAACACTGGGAAATTATTCGCTTCATCATCGTGCCTAGAATGACCAAAGCAGTGATCCTAGGCTTAGCATGGCTGGACAAATGGGGACTGACCATATGGTGGGAGGGAGGGTGCAGGAAGATGAGGATAGGCTGAGGCCCACTCCCTCCACCACACGAACAAGTCCGTAGGGAGGGGGGTATCACTACCGAACATGCCAGATCAGCAAAGCTCCAGGGCCCGGGGAGCCTCTCCTACCCCTCAGTATATGAAGAGTTGGTGGATGTGTTCATTGAGAAGGAGTGCGACATCCTGCCTCACAAGAACCTGGCCAGGGGGTTCATCCAGCTGGCACAGTCCAGGATCGCCGCCCCTGTGTTTTTAAAGAAAAGAAAGATGGGACGATGCGCTTGTGTGTGGACTTTAGGGGCATAAATGGAGTGTGTGTGGAGAATATGTACCCTCTACCCCTGATGAAAGACATGTTGACCCACTTGGCCAGGGGAAATGTCTTTACCAAGCTTGACTTACGGGAGGCATACTATAGGGTTCGAATAAGGGAAGGGGATGAGTGGAAAACTGTGTTCAACTGTCCACTGGGGAGCTACCAGTTTAGGGTGATGCCATTCGGTTTACAGGGGGCCCCTGTGGTGTTCATGCAGTTCATCAATGAGGTGCTGCATGAGCACCTTTATAAGGGGGTGTTGGTTTATCTGGATGACATTCTAGTGTATACTGAAACACGGGACGAGCATATCTACCTGGTATGGCAGGTGTTAGAAAAGTTGCTGGCGGCAAATCTTTACGTAAAGCTGTCCAAATACGAATTCCACCAGAACCATTTGTACTATCTGGGTTACCACGTGTCCAACACGGGGGTGGAGATGGATCCCACAAACGTTAAAGCCATCCTGGAATGGCAGGCACCCAGGATGTGTAAGCAGTTGCAGAGTTTCCTGGGTTTCGCCAACTTCTATAGACACTTCATCCCCTTGTTTGCCCAAGTGGTTCGGCCGATCACTGACTTACTGAAGACCAAACATGCAGCGACCAAGCCCTGTCCCAACCAGCCCCTCCAGTGGACCATGGAGTGCCAGGGGAACTTTGAAATTCTGAAGGGCCTGTTCACCCAGGAGCCGGTCCTCAAACACCCAGATCCAGAACAGCCCTTTGTAATTCAGACTGACGCAAGCGACGTAGCTGTCGGAGCCGTCCTTCTGCAGTGCAATGAAAAAGGTGATTTGCAACCTATACCTCCCAGAAGCTCACCGATGTGGAAACATGATGTTGTGGCCTGTTGGCCGCCGACCCCTCCAGCAGCCGAATCAGATGAGGAGGAGGCGTGGGAGTCAGGGTCAGCATCAAGGCAACCTGAGAGCTCCGAGGGAGAAGAGGGAATGGAGATGGCAGAGAGAGAGACAGAGGCGGAGCCTGGGCTGTCCGTCAGCCCTCAGATGGAGAGTGAACAGCCCCCAGGTCTGGAGGTGGCTGATGAGGAAGAGGAGGAACAGCTGGGTCCAGTGCCTGACACGTGGATGCGCAGAAGGCAGAGGAGAGGAGAGCAGTGGAAAGCCGTGGGCCAATCCTTGGGATGGAAGAGCCACCGCTGCTAGCGAAGCCCCACCCTGTGGGGAGAGTAGGGACATGGCCTCTTTTGAGAGATGCTGCACACTTTCCTCAACCACAGTGGCTCTTTAGGGACTTTCTTCCATACTGCAGAATGAACAACTGTTGCAGTCCCAAGGTGCTTCTAAAGGTGTCCGGGAAGGTTGTTCCCACTGCTGACGTCGTCCAGGATCGAATTCATTCAGAGGCCTTTGTCACTTACGACTTTTTTGCAAGAAAAATAAGATGTGCCTCCAAAGTTTCATTACTATTTGGGGCGCACAAATGGAAAACTGTGCAGAGTTGTAGATTGTCTATCTATCTCTTCTATCCACAGAAAGCTTATTTTTCCTGAAAAGCATAACATGTAGATTCCTTTTATGTTCTTTCGGTTCCAGGGTCCCAAGTAGGGATTTTGGGGTTCTGGCTTCGTCCCAATCCTTCATCCACTCCAGTCTTCCTAGTTTGCTTATGGGTTGCCCCAAACAATGGGAGTTAGGGTGGGGGAATTCGACCTTGGCTGCTTTGGGGATTTTTTCCACCAATACTCATCTCTTTCCACTTGGGTCGCTGAGGCGGGCACCCTGGGCGTCTCAGTTTCCATGGTCAGAGACGGCTGCACTTGGGTTACGACTGGGTTGCTGGTTCCTGGAGTTCCCTGGATGGGAGTAGGGTCTGCCTCCTTCTGGGTTGCCAGGGGCAGGCTTTCTTCGGAGATTCCGCCCTCTGCCATGGTAGCCTGAGTTTCTCTCCACGCACCCCAGGTATCGGAGAGCAAGTGGAGAGTCCAGGGCTCAGGAATCCCAGTCGTTTTTGGTTAGTTTTGGGAGAGCTGGCTTGATGTCAGGGTTCCGACCAATGCCCTAATAAAATTAAGAGTCTCAAGCCATTTAGCAAGAAAAATCCAGTTGTTTATTAGAAGCCAGCTCTAACTTCACCCAGTTCGCACCTTGCCTCTGACCCTGTTTCCCCCTCCCCCCAGAGTGTGTCACCAGTCACATTCCCCAACGAAGCAATTTCACGGGTTGTAGAAGTCACTCCCTCCAGCCATTGCGGGTCTCCGTGGAGATGGCCTTGACTTCGGCCGGCTAGGCTGTGTCTTGTTTTGACTGCGCTGCGAATTCCTTGGTGCAGCTGCGAGGCGCGATTCCCATCCCCCTGCCTATGGCAACTCGGGAGCAGGTCAGGAAAACTTCGCGAGTGGACAAGTGAGAGAGTCAAACCTGGGCAACCAGCTTGGAAGTCACTGAGCAAAGTCCATTCAGTAGGAGGTGCCCATACTACTGCTAAGAAGAGCAAAGGTCATCCCAGACTCTCCTGGGTCTGAAAACTGTGAGGCAGGCTGAGAAAGGAGGTGCCCGTACTACTGCAGGGGAGCAGAGGTCCTCCCAGACCCCTTTTTGGTCTGAAAACTGGAGCCGGGTGTTCCCTAGGAAGGAGGGGCCAGTACTCTGAGAAGGGAACCAGAGTTCTCCCAGACCCTTTACTTATTTTTGGTCTGAAAACCTCAGGTGGGGCAGAAGCTCGTAAAGAGACTTAGTCGCCAAAGGGACCCGGCAGAGTCAATTGAATTTCTACATCAGAAATAGAGAGACATGGGAAGCTCTAGCTTGAGGGTCAAACAAGGCTCCCCAGTAGGAGACTTTCTCGATGCTTGGGATGAGAGGCGATGGCCTGTCCTGGCTGGTATGAGGACGATACGAGCAAGGAAATTATGCCAGGAATGGACTTTGCTCAGGGACGCTGGAAAACCAATTTGGCTAAATAAAGGTACTTAAAAGAAAATAAAAATATAGTAACATTGATTTTCCCCCTCTTTTTTTTTCCACTCATATAATCTTGTTTGATATTTACTATTCCATTATAATCTCCTACAATACATATATTCTTACAATCTATTTCAATGATTTTTTCATGGACGTTTTTGTAGAACTCATTTTGATTTTTATTTGGAGCATATATATTAACCAATAGTGTTTTCATTCCCCCTATTGTTAATTCCAACATTAATACTCTTCCTTTCAAATCTTTATAAATTAAATTCGCTTTTATATCATTTTTAACATATATCACCACTCCTCTCTTTTTCTTATCGGCCAATGCCACAAACAGTTCTCCTAATTTCTTGTGTTCCAAATACTTTTGATCTTGTTTTGCTATGTGAACCTCCTGGAGACAAATAATATCCACATTTTGTTTAATCAATTTTTTTTA
>QLTV01000047.1:938012-971339 GCA_003457575.1 Thermophis baileyi | reverse complement strand
GCTTTAGAAAGGTTGAGAACCACTGCTATATGTAAAATCCTAGCTGGCCACAGGTTAAGTGCATAAAGAAAACAATATAATTAAATTTCCACAATGAGATAAACTATTAGAAAACATGAAGATGTTTTCAAATGAATGTAGAGTTTCCAAACAAGAAAGTTCACTCACTTTTTCAGTTCTTTTTGCAACATTTCTCCAAGTGTAGAATGTTCTAACTTTGTCATGCATAATTTCTGGAGACAATAATGATCCTGACTTCAGTTGGCTAATAGCCTTTTCCAATCCACTACAGAGGGATTTCACTGAAGGTTCACATAAAATTATAAAATCATCCGGAAGTACTTCAGGAATCCCACCAACTCTTGTACTGACCACCTGAAACAACAGATACATTATTATGCTTTTGCTAGGCAATTTGTGTCCCAAAAATACAAACACTATACAGATAATATATAATAGTTTATGTTTCATAAAAAAGAGGTCTGTTGTTTTTCTGAATACAAGTTTTTTAATATACTCATAAAACCATTATCTCACTTCTGAACTATTTCCTAACTATAGCCAGCACTATTTTAATATTTTGTTTGTAGGAATCTTTATCCCAATAATTCTGTCTAGTATTATTCTGTTAAAATATTTCACATTACTTGTTGTTTTGACTGTATCATATTCATTCTTAATCTGCTTATCCACTCTTCCTTTGTAAAATACTTATTACCTTCAGTCATTTAAAAGTCCAGTGCTTCGAAAAATGTTTACAATGGGGACCTGCATTAAATAAGTCTGTGTAGATTGTCCTGCAACTCCAAAGTAGAAAAGAAAGCAATTGATTTACCATTACCATTCTTTCAAATAGTACCAGTTTGTGTAGAGGTTAAGGCACCAGGCTAGAAACTGGAAGACCATGAGTTCTAGACACACCTTAGATGTAAAGTCAGCTGGGAGACCTTGAGCCATTCATTCTTTCATTCCTAAAAAGCAGGCAATGATAAACCATTTGAGGGGGGGGGGAGCCAAGAAAAGTGCAGGGACTAGTCCAGGCAGTTGCCGGGAGTCAACCCTGACTTGAAGGCACAAACACACACACACACTCAAATGGGAAAGGATACAATTGTCATGTGTTCCCATTTCATTTTTTAAAAATATAATTTTCATATTTTAGTAGAAGTAGAAAAAAAGTAGAAAAAATATAAAGAAGAATGTAAAGATGTGGCTTCCAATTTTCTTCACAGCAGTTATAAATGCCTATTTTTCCTTCTGTATAAAATACTTGTATTGACAGCCATAAAGCTGTTTTCAGGAACAACCTGGATTTGTACCTATTCCACATTCTCTATAAGCGGATCTAACATAATGATTTTTGAAATCTGCATTGACTTTGGCATACCACAAATATCCATACAGCCAAATATCAGGTCATGTCCTTCTAACTTTTTTATTTAGTCTTTAATTTTCAACAATACCCAAGCAAAACAATGAACTGCAAAATACAATTTCAGATTAGGTAAACCCAATCCTCTTCTTTTCTTTGAATTTCATAACATATTTAACTCATAGCTTTTTCCCTGTCATGCAAATTTAGAGATAACTTTTAGGTCTTATTTAAATGGTCTATCAGTTGTCAAAACAGGTAGTGTCTGAAACAAAACTATCATTCCAGGCAGAACATTTATTTTTATCATAAAAATTAAAACCAATTTTCTTCATCATTTCTGTTTGATTCTTTATTTTTGTAAGCATTTCTGTCTGCTAATTCTTAATCTTAAAACCTGCTAGCATACCAAATTAGTCTGAATTACAGGTTTCCCCCATTTGTTTTTTGTTTTGCCTTTCCTTAATACTTAAGTCTCATTTGACTCTCCATAATTGGTCATACAATCTGTCTCATATTCATCTTCGTTTTGTCAAATCCAGTTTCTTTAATATTAAAGAAACAACATTCTACAAAAGTCTAATCTGCATGTTGATTTAGCTCCAATAGTTTTTAAAGCGCTTTTGCCAAAAATTAATATTTCAAAACTACTGTCCCTTTTAAACTTTCTTACACCTTCTTACAAGCTTTACTTTTACATTACTTTTTTCACTTTTATCAGAAACTCACCAAATGATTTTCCCTTATGCCTAACCCTAACATTTGGAAGATCTCTCTTTAACTTTAAATTGATTGCATCTGATAGTGGTTAAGAAAATGAGGCTTTTGCAACTCTTATGTTCATTAAAGGCTGCATTGCAGTTGTGAGCATGGCTGAAATCCCTTGACTTCCAGCCACTCAACCTCACAATTCTTGTGGTCTCCTCATGAGTAGCAGCTGTCTGGAGTGCAAGTGAGTAATCTCAGGGTCTCTCCTTGTCCAGAGAAAACTCCACTGGCTGGAATTCAATGTCTGGCCACCAATCTCCCACTCCTTCAGGGATGTTTAGTTTGTTATTAGATCTCACTATTATGTTTTACCATTTTAGAGGTATATGCTATAGAAAATACTATAAATATTACTCTTCACCATTTTTTACTTAAGAGACACTTTTAAAATATACTATTTTATTTCAAACTAGATGGAGGGCTAAATTTATTTGTTTACCTATTTGCAGGCACTCTAATCAGCCAACACTGAGAAGTATACAATTTCATAACACATAATAAGGATTTAAAATAATACACATTAACTTTAAAACAAATTATGTATTATAATAATATAAATGATAACATGAAGAAAGGAACACTCAACAGAGCAATTTTCCTCCTGAGGAGGAAAATGAGAGAACTGCCATGTTGAGGGGAGTAGGAGTTAACTAAGAAGGCATGCTTCCTTGGCACCTAAAGATAGCAATCTCTAATCAAAGATACACATAAAAAGCCTTCCATACTAGTTTATATCAAGCAAACAGATGTTACTAGGAGAAAGTGACACGACTTTAAAAGTGACAATCAGCACTCTGAATTGTGCCCAGAAGCTAACTGGCAAATAATGCAGCTCTTAGCATAAAGGTGTTATGTGTATTTTGTTCCTATCATTGTAGTTTTATTAAATTCTTAAGAAAATGGTCCATTTAATTTCTTTGAATAACAATAAGCTTACCTGTAAACCACAACTGGCAGCTTCCACAATTGCCATACAAAATGCTTCTGTGAGAGAGGTGTTAAGAAAAATATGACCTTGAACCAAGACATTTCTAACTTCCTGGTGTTCTAAAGCTCCTAGAAGACGAACTCTATAAAGTTTTGGGAAACAGGTAAAGAAAATATTGATAGAAGTATTTTTATCAATGGAGAAAATCACAGTCCAAGATAAATACTTGCAACTAAACCTGAAACCAATAGAACTGGATTATGAATAAACTACTAATGCTATTTGTATCAATGAATTTTCAAAGTCTTTAATTTCATAAGGAATGTAGCTAAATCAATTTTCAATGTTCCCAACTCTTGTATTCAAAGAAGGCTAAAATGCTAAATATTGGTTTAGCTATATTGCAACTATTCAATAGTCAAGTACAGAGAAACAAAATAGTGAGTTCTAAGTTCATCCAAACATATCTTATATGTCACTGCAGTTCTTAATATTTTTACCAATAATATTTGATTTATTTTCTAAGTAATAAATATTAGAAAAAATAATCAAGAGAAACAGCCTTCAAATTTTCTCATTTAAAATAATTTCTATTGATGCTTCATGGTTTTTATTTCTGAGTTACTTATGAAGTTATTTCAGTATTAGATCTATATCCATCTACATTTTCACACTGAAAATAAAGGTAGTCCTTGACTTACAACAGTTCATTTAGTGACCGTTCACAGTTACAACAGCACTGAAAAATGTGACTTATGACCGTTTTTCACAGTTACGATCTGTGCAGCATCCCCATGATTATGTGATCAAAATTCAGATGGTTGGCAACTGATTCATACTTATGACCAATACTGCATCCAAGGTCATGTGATCACTTCTGACAAGCAAAGTCAATGGGGGAGCAAGATTCACATAACAATCGGGTTACTAACTTATCAACTGCAGTGATTCATTTAACTATGGCAAGAAAGGTCATAAAATGGGGCAAAACTCACTTAACAAATGTCTTACTTAACAACAGAAGTTTTGGGCTCAATGGCAGTTGTAAGTCGAGGACTACCTGTATTCAGAAGATATCCTCCTGAACATGAAGATAATTTATAATGATCTAAAAAAAGAAACATGGCATGATAAACTGTTCCAAATAATCATAAGGAAACAATTAAAAAGTAGCTTATGAATAACAAAAGCCAGGATATTTAAGGATGATCCAGTTCAATTCTCTACTTTTTCCAATAAGACTTGACATATACTGCCACCAATGAGCACAGAGGTTCATGCACAGAAAACACTGCGACATCTCCAAAGAAATATAAATTTAAAAAACAAACTCTTTACTAGCTTATTTAAAATTTCCACAATCAAGGTTATAATCTCATGGGAGCATTATTGCAGAAAACTAAAATATATTTCCAAGCTGAGTATGAAATCACAGAAAGGCATACAGTAAATGCAACTGATATAAACTAGATTTAGCCATAATTTCTTTTCTGTCCCATGTTTTAAGTTTTTTTTACTTACTAGTTCTTATACCTTTTCTACACTTTTCAAATGGAATAAAATAACATGATAGGTATGCATGTGTAAACAAAACAATATTATCCATTGTGTAAAATCATCATCCTATTCCTTTCTTCATTTCCCTGCTAAATCTTCAATTAACTTAGCTATATTAAATGCCTGGGAAAGACTGAGGGCAAAAGAAGAAGGGGACGACAGAGAATGAGGTGGCTGGATGGAGTCACTGAAGCAGTCGGCGTGAGCTTAAATGGACTCCGGGGGATGGCAGAGGACAAGAAGGCCTGGAGGAACGTTGTCCATGGGGTCGCAATGGGTCGGACACGACTTCACGACTAACAACAACATATTAAATGCAATGCAGAAAACATACCTCTCATGTAGTTGATATCTTTCCCGTACTTCTTCTAATACAATTCTTTTTGGTCCTTCTCCTCCAACTAAGAAATGTAAATCTGGATACTTCTGACATAGCTCAGGAATTATACCACTAAGTAAATCAATACCTAAAGGAAAAATATTTATTCAGTTTTATATAAAATGATTTATATAATAATCTTTTTTATGAATCATTTCACCACTTAATTTTCAGAATTTCAAAACCAAAGTACAATTTTTAAAGTATTAGACACCTTAATAATTTACTAAACCAATATTATATTAATATTGCATGGTTACAACCCTTACAACCCTTTCTGAAAATTATGATTCTCATACCACCACCACCCCTTGCAGTTGTGATTGCACTTTCAGTGCTTGGCAACCAGCTTGCAATTATGACCAGTTGCAATATCCTGGTGCCATTAAAGTGTAGTATGGGAACTTCTAACTCTTTTCCAGCATAAAATGTTAATTAGATATGCTGATTTTGCTTAATGACCACATGATTTGCTTAATGACCGAGATGGTTTGTTCTGTAACTATCGAAAAAAAAAGTCATAAAATTGAGTCAAGTAACATAGTGACCTGCTGAACTGTAACAAGGTATGAGCAAAATTCTGAGCTCAAGGGTATACAACCTATTCTTTTTATAAAAAGCAATTTTATTTTCAATAACACTCTTCATTTCGTTTATAATTAAATAAAAACCCTAAAGCTCCAGATTAATGGCTGGCAATCTTTAAGGTAAAAGTACCATTATGCCTTATATTTAAAAAGAAATAAAGCATTTATCATTTAAACACTTAAAATGTCCCTAATATCAAGAATGTCATGCAAGAGATCATTTTAATTTTGGAAGTCAGTGGTCACCTTTTAATTATTTGGGATGTCATGTTGCCAATCCCAGTCCAGCACAATGTGAAACATTATGTGCCAGTGGTTCTCAACCTTTTCTTCACCAGACTCCCTTTAAATAATATTTTGTGGCCACGGACCATGGCCACTGACCACCAAGACTCAAGATTTAAATCATAACATTTCTTCAAGCCTTCACGGACCAGTAATTGGTAAACACAGTTATATGCAATGTCCAGAGCTTCCCTAAACATTGTCACTAAACTGTAATTTTAATGCAATAGCAAGGAAAATATATTATACAAGGAATAATTGTTCATTATTTTTAATTAATTTAATTTAATCTTAATTTTTATTATATTCAATTAATTCAGATTCTGACCTAGCCATTTTTGGAAAGTAACACTGGCACATCAAAAGAGAGTACATTCTTGAAGACCATTCAGCCATATACATCTACCAATTTATTTTCAATCACAAGCTTGCAGAAAAGATTAGCTTGAGAAAGGTATCGGTACAAGATTATCTAGTCAATTTTATTACTTGGTCTATTACTTGGTCTATTTTCTTGGTCCTAAACTAAAATCTCCAAAACAATAGGGTACTCATTCAAAACCTGGTTATACCAATCTTGAAAAATATGCCTGTAGAAATGTTTGACTGAAGCAATCTTTTTTAAGAAAAAAACCCCATTAAACATCTATTTCTTATTGTGGTTTTGGTACAAGAATGCCCATGTCCTGGAAATTTACAGTATTTCTAATTTATAAATAAATTAGAAACCAGTTTTAGCCTTCATTATTTTACAGCTATTACTGCAGATTTACAATTCAGCAAGATGCTGCCAGAATTTCTTACATTGAAGACCTTTGCTTAAAATTTAAAGACCACGCAAAGTAACACCATCCCTTTCCTCCCTCCCTCTTCCTCAAGTTGGTTACAGTTCATCCAGTTTATAGATTCAATCCATGTTACACTACATATTAATCCAGAATTCAATTACATCTGTCATGGATCTAAAATCAAGTTCAGACAAGACAGAAACATCTTAGGGCTTTAAAAAATTACTCCTTATGTCATGCAAAATATTTAACTATATTTAAAATGCAAAATCAGTAATTTCTGATCCATACACATTAAAAAAACATTTAAATACATCTTACCCTTCCAACCTTATTACCTTTTCTATATACAAGTCTGCTAACCACAACAATAGTTATTGTGTTGTTGTCACGTTTAGATGCATCTGGAGTGAAGTCAGTAGGATCAACAGCATTAGGGATGACAGAAACTATTTCTGGATTAAGTGCTGCTCTTAATACAGTATTCTCTTTGCTCGTGTAAGAAACACATATTATGTGGTTTGTATCACATAGTGATACAGTCAAGAGTTTATTTGTAAGCACCGAACTGACATCAGCAAATCCAAAAAGTGAATGATCTGTAAAAATTGTCCGTAGCTGCATTGTCTTAGCATGAAAGAGTGCATCATGAGCCATAGAAGAAAATGAACTATGTGCATGGACAATGGTGATTCTTTCTCGAATAAATATGAACCTGAGCAGAGGCAGACTGTGAAAAAGAGTAGTGGCTGTAGATTGGTTGTACATTACTCTTAACGGTAAATAGTAGACTTTTAGTCCATTGGTGAGGTATCGAATGCCTTTGCGATCATCATAAGCATGGGTGACTACAATAACTTTGTGTCCTCTTTCAATTAGGCACTGTGACAACTGGTAAATATGGCTTTCCACTCCACCCATGTTTGGGTAAAAAAAGTCAGACACCATACATATTCTATGAACTTGACTGGCACATGCTGGAGACTTATGAGAATTCATAGTTGAAATGATGGAAGAGAGAAACTGTTCTTGAGTTCCTTCTCTTCTACAGGCCATATTAGTTAATCATTAGTCCACGTAAACACCATTCACTGTGAAAAGGAAATTCCTAGATGCAGAAAAATGCACACATTAAGACAAAACATGTTTCACTATAGGAATTATCATTTTGAAAGGAGTAATATTTTATAATGCAATCCTACACATAATTACACAATCAAGTACAGGTAGTTCTTGAGTTACAACAGTTCATTTAGTGATTGTTTGAAGTTACAATGGCACTGAAAAAAGTTGACTAATGACTGTTTTTCACACTTACGACCATTGCAGCATCCCCACAGTCACATGATCAAAATTCAGATGCTTGGCAATTGGTTCATTCTTATGACATTTGCTGTGTCCCAGGTCATGTGATCACCTTTTGAAACCTTTGGACATGCAAAATCAATGGGGAAGCCAGATTGACTTATCAACCATGTTACTAAATTATCAACTGCAATGATTCACTTAACAAATGTGGCAAGAAAGGTCGTAAAATGGGGCAAAATTCACTTAACAAATGTTTCACTTAGCAACAGAAATGCTGGGCTCAATTGTGGTCATAAGTCGAGGACTACTTATACAGTCATATCTGCAAGTATGATAGGGGTTGCAGGAATAGCTGGAATACAATTAATAACTCTTCTATCTTCTGCTGAAAATCATACACCTATGAACTAGAATGCAGCTTTAGAAGCACTGTACTCAATGTGGCTTATTCAGACAGGGTTACCCAAATTAAGGCAGGCCTCTGGAGTACACGGCTATGATAAAACTGGATCACGAAAGCCAATCTATCTTTTAGTCTAGATTCTAGAACGTTGGGCAAGCCCGATCATGTATTTAGCGTACATTCCCCTTGCTGTGTTAATCTCAAAAAAAAGAAAAAGAAAAAAAAAATAGGTAAAGGTATTACACAAAGGCAATTTATGAACGGCTCCACAGAACACTGCCACTATTAACTCTCGTGGAATCCCGGTTTCGTCAGCGAAACGATCCCCCTTTCCGACTAGCACGGAAGAAATCCCCTTGAGTTTCACCCGTCCCAATCAGAAAGGGAATGAAAAGGCGCATACCGTTCTTGCCCACAACCGAGTCGTTTCAACAGAAAACAAAACTCCTGCCGATGCAAACCACTCCTATGGCGACAGCTCCAATCTTTGTCAGTCACTCACTCACATACAATTACATCCTGACATTTCTAAACCCAATCAAAGTCCACAACGCAATTCAGGAGTCACTGTAGGCGGGATCTTTCGGAGTCAGGCGCTTTTTTTTCTCCTCTCAGAGTTATCACCTCAACCAACCGTCTGTCCCACCTCCCATTTGCCCTTCGTGAATGGTCATCATAGCACCCGCAAAAAGTAACCAGTCATAAGCCTCTGCTGGATCACGTGGGCAATGAAAACCAATCTTTAAGAAGATATTTTGGAAGGAATCTTTGGTATGTAATTATCGCCATTGGCTGGCCGGGATTTTTCTTACACGCCAAAGGAACTTTCTTTTCTTATTGGAGGTGTAGCATTCCAGCATAGATCAACGTTTTCAAAGAGGTTGTTTCTCTTTATCCTTTCTTGCTCTTTTCCTATCAAATTGCAATCTAAAACTTTTTATTCTACTCAGACTTCCCCTTTCTGCGTGCTTTAGGGTCATATCTATGGTATTAACCCTTAATTAGCCTGAGGAAAAAAGTCCTGTCGTTTGCTGGGAAATCTGATATGATTGCTTGATTTTTCTCTTGCTTTTTTAACAGCATCCGGATGTGGCATCCTGTAGAAAAGATGGGTCGACTTGAATAGCCAGTTTTCCCGGTCTATCCTACAGAAGAAAAAGAAATAAAGAGGCTGATAGCTGAGGAGCTTTAAAAGCTCAATTTGTGTAAGGAAGAGGCAGGAACTAAAGGTAATAAAAAGGTATATTGTCATAAAGTTCTAAGTCCAAATTGAGAAATGGTTCCAGACAATACATGCAGGCTAATTTGTGTATTAATGGAAAATTGTGTTTAGCAATTTTTAAAATTTATTTCAGTTCCATGTTGAACTTAAAAAAAATAACAATAGGAATGTTATTTTCTGCTGTAGCATGAAAGGAATTGCAGACATTGTGGTTATTATTTTTTAGTGTTGGTAAAATTGAATGATTTTGTTTGGACCTTTTGGCACATGGTAATTTGTGGATTATACTTTTTTTGAAAAATTGCATAATTTTTATTTCTGAATATAAACTTCTATTCCCCACTCAAAGAAGTGAAATGGATGGCCATATAAATTGTTTAAAGTATAGATCTCACTTCAAAAAATAAAAATAAAAATAAAAATTGAACACTGCAATACCAAAGAGATACTGCAGTATTCCTTCCCGAATACTCTCCGAAATGATTGTGACATCATAGTTCTATTAGTCTGCAATTTTTGTATTGTTTCTATTTATTATCAATTTTTCCCTAGGTGTTAGTACCAGGTTTCTAAAACTAGAGTTCCCATATCTGGGCTGCAAATATTCAAATGACCACTAAGTGGCAACATATGTTAAGAGTTTTCTCTCTGTCTTTGCTGCCATATAATACAGTAGTCATCCAGATTCTTGTGGATTAGGTAGGATAGCCTTCCTCAAAACTTCTTAAGATTCATCTTTGTTCCTCAAGCTACTGGATTATATTTTCACCATTTTTTTCCTTTCTTTGTCATTTTATAGGTCACAACAATTTTATCTGAACAAATTCTTTCATTTGAGGGTCTGGAAAGCAGGGTGGGGGTGATAAAAGGAAACAGAAGGGAGCAACATCTGAGCCGATGCTGATGAAGGAAACGTTTATATTGTTAGATATTAGTTTTGTGTCTTGAGAATCTTCCTGCTTACAGGAGGAGACTCCTGTGTTTTGAAAAGAGGAACAAAAGATATGGGTGTCAGCCTTCACCAATCCAATATTGGAACTTGGACCCAGAGATTTAAGGACATGGCTTTTGATAAGATAGTTGTTTTACAGATACTAGAAATTCTGTTAGTACAAAGAAAGCAACTGTAAACTAATAGTCATATAGACATACTTAAGGTAAAGTTTTAACTCTTTCCTGCCCATATGGGCAGCCATTAAATGGGGAGAGGGGAATCTCTTCAGTGTTATCATTATTGGTTTTGGAATATATGCTTATGACCTCATCCAAATCAGTTATCATACGAGGACCAGGCTACAGAATTCTTGGCTTACTTATTTAATTTATATGCTTCCCATCTCAGTCAAGCGACTCTGGGCGACTTCACACTACAAAAGTTGGGATGGGACGAGGTACTAAGTGAGGAACTTCCTTTCTTCGTTAAAAAAAAAATCCTTTTTCAATATATAGTGAAATCGGGTAGTAGTCTTTCTCCTTTTTGTGCCAGTTAGCTAAATAGAGGAAGCAGACTTGTTCAAAAATATGGCAGTCTCCATCTCAGGAGCAAGGTATTCTGGAGCTTTAATTTTCCTTTGGCTGGAGCACAGCCATGATGGATATACACAATATATATATATATTACGAGGACAACATATAAAAGGATTTTTTTCTTACCAAAAGAACTTTCCAAAAAGTATACAATCTATTTTCTTTCTAGATTTCCCTCAAGCAATTTCAGCAGTTGACTAATTTTTATAAACATGATGATAAACCCTACAAATATATTCTTCAGCAAATTATTATCTTAAACAACCTTGGTAGTTTGTATTGCTTTTCAGAATTCTTAGGCTGTTTCTTTAACATTCAAATATTACTTTTAATCACAGATTTCAGCTGACATCAGACCATCAAACCATTTGATCAAATTAAATATTCATTTAAGTCAAAGTCTACATTTTAATAGTGTTTATCTTGAGCAATCTATTTCCCAGATTCCAATTCAAGAATGCACTTTATCAGTTTCACACAATGCATCACTGAAAAATATAATGCATATATGAATGTCCTTTCCCCGTTCCTAGGTTTTCTAATTCACTTAATTCCTTGAATAAGGAATAGTCTTAGATAATCCAGAACTTCTTTCTGCTCAGATGGCTGTTATTCAGTTTCTTTTGTGCCCCTTTTTATTTTATTTTTTGAAAGCCAGCAGTACAGACTAGATGCTAGTATAATTATCTAAAATATTCAAATTCTTATAATAGTATTTTCCACTCAGCAGTGCCCAGCATATTTTATCTCCAAATATTTATGGAGTATGTTCAGAAGTGTGTTAGAGGTCGATGGATCGTAACCATCCTCTGCTACCATGTTGCGGAGATAAATAATTAGAGGTGAAATGAATCTTGTTTCCCTGCTCTCAATTCTCAATAATAAGACCGGAGTCCAGGAAAGAATAAAAGTAATATATTTGCATTGACAAGAACACCTAAGTCTGTGTCTACATGGTGAAGAAACAAAGAGAACAAAGGAAAGATTAACACATGCGCAGTACAGGTATCACATGAGAACTTCATATCAGTATACAGTGTCATTTCAGAATAGGAGTCCTGCTGACAAATTAAAATGAACGTAGTGACACTATAGAAATGCCAAGAATTGAAGCAGTTGTTTTATTATACCTGTTATTATCAGCAGCCTACAGTCCAAGATTCTACATTGTAGCTTTTTTTTTTTTTTTTGTAACTTCTTTATTCAGCTGCTCCCCATGTGTTCGATTCCTTCTGTTCTCTCTGCCACTTAGCACTTTATTTCTGCCATTTTGGTATCCTGACAAAACAGGGATACAAGAAAAATAGAATTTCACAAGCATTCAGGCAGACTGTTCAAAAGGCTTTCACAAGAACACTGTTCCATGCTCTTTTCAGCAGACTAATGATGCACTCACTCCCAGGTCTATGGAGTATCTGAGGATGTTGAAATGCTCTGATATTCTTGTTTTTGGTCCTAATTTAAAACTTAATTATTCATTAACTCTTTTGCTCAAAGTTTGTCCCATTTGTCCTATGTGGAACACTGGTTGCTGGTTATGTTAGATAAACTATAATGGTATATTTCCAGCAGTTTATTTGGAAGTTAAGTGAAATCCATTCAATTACATCCTACTTAACTGTCCCATTAGCAGCAAGCTACCATCATATAAACACTGTATTTATATTTGTGTAACAATAAGCAATTTTAAACATATAGGCATGTTGTCACCAAAAGATGGGTGGTGTTAGGATTGAATTTGGATATAGATTAGGCTGAGGATAACTTGTCTGCATTAAGAAATACTCATTTAAAAGTGACCTCTTGTTCCTTCCTCCCCCTTGCAAAAGAGTTGCATACTTTCTGGTATGCAAATTGTCCCCATTTATGATTGTACTTCCCTATTGTGAATTATCTTTTTAATGAAATTGTGGATATTGTGCTGAGACTACATTACAGTTGTTTTGATCTTTGCCTTTCTTTCTCTTTTCTCTGGAAAGCCTAGCATAAACTGGGACTGGGATCTCACTCTGCTGCCCAGAGGGATTCTGCAGGCAAGCATATGAAAGGAAGGAAGCAGTTGTTTGAGTTTAAGTTGTCTTTTGCATGCTCACTCATTCTCTGAATGTTCTCCCCAGGAAGTCTGCAAATGCAGCAGCTACAAGAAAAAGAGGAGGGGTAAACGAGGCTCCAATTGCAGGAATAGGCCCTCCCTGCCAAGCCGTCACTGCCGCAGCCGCCCTTCCTGGTTTTGCAAAAAAATTAGCCCATCCAATCTTTTTCAGCAGCTGCCCTGCAGGCGCAAAGAAAGAAGCCTGGAATCTCCCATTTTCTTTCTTTTGTCTCATGGAATATGCCAGCACACCAATTTTGGGGCCCTACTGCTGCTCCACGAAAGACATCTGTTGAGCTGAACTGGGCCAGACTAATTAAGGCAACTGCCAATAGCACTATTATTGATATAAAGCCAGGGCCCTTTGTATCCAATCCATCCAAAGCTCCGTCAGTGGCAATAGCATAGTCAGCCTCAAATTTCTGCTGCCACCACCTGAGATTCCAGGTCATGTTTCCACAGCCCCTGTTTCTTTAGTGACAAGAGCTAAAGAGATGGGGGTGTCTTCGGTGCGTCGGACAACCTTGTCTGTCAAGAATCGTTCTCGTGGTACTAGTAACTCTATGCTGCTGCCTTCCATGTTGATGTTTGGTGTAATTGTGGCATCTAGTGGCTTACTCCTCATGATTGAGAAGGGAATTTTGGCTGAGATGAAGCCTCCACCCCTCCACCCCTCTGCTAAAGAAATGTTTTGGAGAACTGGCAGTAGGAGAACAGCAGGAGATATGGATTATCAAGTGCTGCAGGACATCCGAAATAGGACAATCCATACCATTTGCAGACAAAAAAATATGCCTCGCACCATTTGGGATCTATCAGCAGGCCAGAGGAGGACAGTGCTCAAACATATCCTGGTTAGTGACAAACATCGCTTTTTATACTGTTATGTTCCCAAAGTGGCTTGCTCCAACTGGAAACGAATTTTGAAAGTTTTAGATGGTGCATTGGAAAATGTAGATGTTAAACTTAAGATGGATCATAAAAAGGATTTAGTGTTTTTAAATGACATGAAACCAGATGAGATTCGTTATCGATTAAACCACTATTTCAAATTTGTGTTTGTCAGAGACCCAATGGAAAGACTTCTGTCTGCTTATAGGAATAAATTTGGTGAGATTAAAGAATATCAGTTAAAATATGGTATAGAAATAGTCAAAAGGTATAGGAAAAACCCTGGAAAAAGCATGGGTGATGATATCACCTTTTCTGAATTTCTTCGGTATCTCATAGATGAAGAAACAGAAAAAATGAATGAACATTGGATGCCAATTTACAACCTGTGTCAACCCTGTGCTATAAAGTATGATTTCATAGGATCCTATGGGAGACTTGAAGAAGATGCCAATTTTGTTCTTGAAAGAATACAAGCACCATCCTTTATACATTTCCCAGAAAGGCAAGCATGGTATAAGCCTGTAAGTCCGGAAACTCTGCATTATTACATGTGTAATACTCCAAGAGAACTTATAAAAGAGCTATTACCAAAATATATTCTGGATTTCTCTTTATTTGCATATTCTCTTCCAAATGTTACTAGTCAGTTTTGCAGACAATGAAAGTTTCTTTTGTGAAGCAATCTGTATCCTATGCAATTTTTCTAATTTCATGGTTTCCTTTTAATACTTTTGATAACATTAGTTTACTATACATGCTATCTTTAAAAAAATAGCTTTAAATTTTATACTATATACTTATATATACCATTGAACTAAGCATAGCATGATTATTTGAACAGTGTTACTTTTGTGTACATTAGAAACAAGGCATTTTTGTAATTGCAAAATAGCAGCTGTAGGACAGTAAGTTTTAGGAAGTTTGTAAAACAGCAGGGGGAACATAAAGCAATAACAAAAACTAGGCTTGTACAGAGGAATCAGAAAAACCTGCTGGGTGTGCACCATTTCACTTTTACTGATACAAATGTGAAGGCAGCAGTTTCGCACAATATTGCATTAAAGTACAGTGACATAGGATTTTTAAGATAGCTAATGTAGCTATTAAGGCAGATAGCAGTCCTAATATTTTTTAAAGCAAGTCATATCCTGTTTGTTAGACATACTTCCATATAACAAGCAGATGATCAGGATTTAAACTAAATACAATTTACATAATGGCTTAAAATGTTTATCAAAGCTTATATGAGCACTGAAATATAGGAAAGGCCATCAATAAAGCTGGTTGAAATAGTCAGCAAAATTTGATTATCTAAAATTATTCACAATGAAGCATTGCTTCACTTTTGAAGGGAAGGGTAGGAAGGGTGAAGGTATGAGTTTGTATATGCAATTCAAATAATGTGTAGCTATATGTACTTTACGTTCCCATAATGGACATTGTATTTTTCTTACTATCATAGTTTTGTAGGCTACCATGACATTTTTTATTTCCTTATTGAATGTAAACTTGTTTGTGCTTTGTGAAAGAAAATATCTTTTGTAATCTTATCTCAGGATTTACTTCTTGTAAACTGTTACAATTTTAGCAGCCTGATTATTCAGATCATCTGTTAAATTCTGATTATCTACCTGAATCCTTGATTGTTTATGATCATTTCATTCCCTAGAAAGAATAAAGCAATTTACCTTTGCACATGACTTTGCACGCTGGACAGTTATGTGTATCACTGAACTGCCTTTACCATAGAAACAAGACTATTGTCAGATACCATATAATATTCAATATTTTGTGCATAGACTGGAGGACTCCCATCTTTTGCTTCAAGCAGGAAAAAGTCTAAGATTAACGAACTCAATAGCTTTAATTTTCAGATGATTGTACTTTTTCCTTTAAAAGAAGTGTAATTATTTACTTGGAATTGTATTTTGCCTTTTACTATGAATTTTTAAAGTAAAAAATAAAAAATAAAAAACCTACCATTATAATTTGAAAGGAGATTCTTCTAATCTTTTACCTTTGTTCAACTAGTTGTTTTTAGATACTGTGATTAGAAATTAAATAAGCTATGTGTCGAAATGGGTGTGGAATATGCCTAGTTCACTGAACCATTGGTGATTGACAGCATAAGCCCACCCATGTCTTAAATTCTTGGGGAAAAGGCATCACTTACTATCCATGCACAACTGAGAAAAGCTGTGAAAACTGAAACAATTTAAAAAGTGACAAAACATGACACTGACTTGATCCCGCAAGATTTGTATGCTCCAGTTTCCTTTGATTACACAATGTCATCTCTCAAGACTCCAGAAGTTGCCTTTCCTGTAGTAGTGCCTACCTTTTGGAATGAGGTTCTCCCTGAAATTTTGATGAAACTCATTCAATTGTTTAGAAGAGCCATTAAGAGCTGCAAGGTATGCTTACCACCTTTTTAAAAGTTTTATTGTAATTTGATTGTGAAATAAATTGTTTCAACTTCTACCCTCAAAACAACGCTATAGGGCACTGCACACCAGAACTACTAGACACAAGGACAGTTTTCCCCCGAATGCCATCACTCTGCTAAACAACTAATTCCCACAACACTGTCAAACTATTTACTAAGACTGTATTACTATTATTCTTCTCATCCTTCCTATTACCTATCTCCTACCACTTATGACTTGTTGCTTGTATCTCTACAATTTATATTGTTTTGTTTCCTAGTATGATTTGATTGCTTATTTAGTAACCTATGACTATCACTAAGTGTTGTATCTTATGATTCTTGATGAATGTATTTTTTTCTTTTTATGTACACGGAGAGCATATGCACCAAAAACAAATTCCTTGTGTGTCCAATCACACTTGGCTGGTAAAGAATTCTATTCTATTCTATTCTATTCTATTCTATTCTAAATGATGAGTGTCTTTGGGAATCAGAAGGTATGCAAAATAAATAAATAAGGCTTTCATATCATCTTCTCTTGACACTATTGGTCACATTAGCTATATATTGCCATTAGGATCATAAGTAGCATAGCTGAATTCCAATGGTGGACATGATCAGATACATGCTTTACGTTGTTTTTTGAAATCATTTGAATGCATTAAACTGGCACACATTCTATAAAATGGGTACTTTATACTTTTTGTAAACATTAATTTATGCTCCAATTACCTGATAAAACAGAGGACCATCCTTAAAGTCAAATAAGATATTGTCTTCATCATAGTAAATGATTTTTAAAGAATAGTTTCATATCTTTAATTATGATCATTATAAGCTTGATCTGGGTGAGTTACAAACTACATAAATAAAACATGTTCAAATAAATAATATTGTCTATAAAAGAGAATATTTATATAAATAATATTGAGCAATAGCCATAAAAAGCAGACCTGAACTTTGTGAGGCACTGTAATGAAATTGGGAAATTCGTGTAAAATATATTACATATAAACAGTCAAAAGCTCTTGGTAACTTACCTTTTAAATAACAACTCAGCTCAGATAGGAGGAAACCTAGGAAGAAACATTTCAAATTATTCTTTTTTTTAAAGTTTTTTTATTAAATATACAATTAAAAACATTGGACATAGTGTAACTTTTCCGGTTCAAACATTCCCAAAAAGTTTTTCCTAACGACGACTATTTCAAATTATTCAAGGAGATACCACCTTAATGAGCTGGCTAATATGAGTGAGGGTTGATAATTCATTTACATTTTTCAAGACTGTATTTTACCAACATTCAGTATACTATATTTAAGTCTGTATAGTTCCTACGGTCTTGAACTTGTCCAGCTGTGTGGGGATTCACAAATATATAAACTTTACAGTAAGCATAATAATAGGAGGTGTAATAAATTATCAATCACAATGTTCAATTTCTATGGAACACCAAAAAGTGGGACACCTTAAGGCAGTGATGGCAAACCTTTTGTTGCTCGGGTGTCAAAAGGGCGCGCGTGCCCACACCCATAATGTAATGCCCTCCCACCTGCGCATGCGTGCACAATACCCCCCCCCGCGCATGCGCAGACTCACTGAAGCCTCCGGAGCCTGTGGATGGCGAAAAATAGATTCTAGATGATTTTCAGCCTTCCGGAGGGCGGGGAGGTCGTTTTCGCCTTCCCCAGTCTTCAGGAAAGCCTCCGGAGCCTGTGGATGGCGAAAAACAGACCCAACGGCCCAACCGGAAGTTCGGAAACGAACTTCCGGTTGGGCCGTTGGGTCCATTTTTTGCCATCCACAGGCTCCAGAGTCTTTCCTGAAGCCTGGAGAAGGCGAAAACGACCTCCCCCCCACCCTCCGGAAGGCCGAAAATCAGCTGGTCAGTGCGCACATGCATGCTGGAGCTGACATAGGGCAACGCCTCGCGTGCCCTCAGATATGGCTCCGCGTGCCACAGGTGGCACACGTGCCATAGGTTCGCCATCACTGCCTTAAGGGCTGTGCATAAACTTGGGTAAAGTAAAAAATCAGTGGACCTTGTATCCAACTTCTATCTTAAAATATTTTTTAGCCTAAATATTTATGCAAAATGAGAATAGACGCTTTTGAAAACATGTTTCTATGTGTGTCTTTGTCACTATTTCAGAATCTTAAAACTAAAAACTATTTTGCAACCAGTATCCAAGTGGTTTGTGTACTAATGCAGAAATTCAGAGATACACT
The DNA here is from genome assembly GCA_003457575.1 of Thermophis baileyi. NCBI lineage: Eukaryota > Metazoa > Chordata > Lepidosauria > Squamata > Dipsadidae > Thermophis > Thermophis baileyi. The sequence continues at coordinate 952,571 of QLTV01000047.1, read as the reverse complement.
TTTTAATTCCAAAATGAATCCTCTATTTTATTTTAAATTGGAAATAAACAAAAGTAAAGCTTAACATGATTATTTGAAGCAGTCTTTTGGGTAGAAGCTTTTATTTCAAAACCTCTCAACAATAACCAACTCCCATTAAAACATTTGGGCAACAAAATAATGGTTTTGTTACTTTCTAACAAAATAAACAGTTAATATTTTAATGTATATACTAGTGTTATTGTATATATATAAACATAGGCTGATTATCACAATAAAAGTTCTACAGTGTTATTTAAGAGACACAGAGTTCAAATATTTATCAAGGATATATGTGTTTAGCAAACACTGTTTTCCAAATTTAAAAAAATGAAGTGTTTCCTACCATTAGTTAAATTTTTAATTCTTATTCCCAAGAATACATCAATGAATATGCGGCATTAATAGCTTAACTTTTTTTTACTTTGCTAGTATTGTAAATGGGTGGCAAAAATAAAAATATTCATATATCAGTTGATCATACTGTGCAACAGACAACAGAATGCTTAATGATAAACCTCATTAATTCAAAACCTGTTTGTTTTTTTTAACTATAGTACAGAAGGCTTTTCCGGTACCAATTATCAAAAGATGTCTTTGTCAAAGTCACAGTAATTTTATTTTTTGCCATGGTCTTTCTCAGATTCCAGAAGTGCAGATTGAATTCCTAATTTCTTAAGCTCTTCCACTAGGTCTCCACTTTGATGCATCTGGAGTAGTATGTCGCAACCTCCCACAAATTCACCATTGAGGTAGACTTGAGGAATAGTAGGCCAGTTGGAATAATTTTTAATTCCTAAATCAAAAAGTAAAAGGAAGTTAAATAACATATTCACTGGAACTATAAAATTTATCACCATGTACTAATTAAAAAATGTTGCAAAGGGAATAGTTTCAGATTAGAATGGAAGCAGCATAGGGAAATGGATTAATGTAAGAATACAGGAGCTGAAGGTGTATATATAAAACAAAGCATTTATGAGTCTAATCGTGGGAAAATGTTTATGTAGGAAAACAAAAAGAGAAGAGATCTCCATGTGCAGCATAAAAATGCCCACTTTTATCCCCCTTGGTTATTATCTTTTTTGTTATAATTTACATTATTTCACAAAACAACAATTATTATGTTTTTCACCTGTTATACTGAAAGATGGCAGTATAAAGTGGCTAAACCAGTTAGATAGTTAATTACAATCTGAACAAAGGTGTACCCATTCCAATCAGCTACATTACACACTAACAATCATTTTGTTTTTAGCATTTGTTTTAATATACAGACTAAAGGAATTCTAAAACTGGGAATGGCATATGAAAAATCTAGGTTTTAAATAGTAATATACAAATGGTAGGATTAATAAAATATTTCACTGTATTTCTTTTTCCAAAAAGAATATTCTTATTTTAAATTCCACAAACTATTTCTTTCAAGCACAGTAATCTACTACCCTTGTTCTTTGTATGATCTCTCCCATTTTTAAAAAACCAATACAATACCCATTTGCCCTATTTACTGGTGCAAAACTTATTAACATTCATAGCTGATCTTAATTTTAGAAACAATATTTGGCTTTCAATTAAAATTCCAGCAGAGTTGCTTTGTCAAAGAACTACAGAATTATTTAAAGAATCATGTGATACATAAAAAATCTTTTTCAAAAATCTACTATATCTTAAAATTAGGCCTAAGAAGTTTTTACATTAAATATTTTGAAATATTTAAATATTATGGTACCCACTGGAGCTATAACATTTATCGCCATGTACTAATTAAAAAAATATTGCAAAGGGAGTGGTTTTTGTCACCATGCCCTGCTGAAGCCTTCAGTTCTAGTTGCCAATCTATTTTCATCCAAATTCTTATCTCTTTCTAACAGATCCTGGGTAGTTCAGTGTGGTGTAGGTTGTTATGCATATATGGCATAATTTTTCTCACTTCATAAAGCAGTCAAGAAAAGTTATGGCATTCTTAACTATAAACCTCTTAAGCATGGTACTATTCCATAAGTTCACAAATCAGTTATGAATAATGCAGTGTAACTTTAATTCTTAGTTACCATAAAGATTTGGGATATGTGTGTGTGTGTTTGTGTGTACATACATACATGCACACACACTGTATATATGTATGTATGTGTGTGATTGGATATTATGCAAAAAAGCGGAGAGGATAAAACAAACAAGGAAGAATTCTTTGATACAAGTAAAAACAAAAGCATATTTAAGTTAGCACAGGACAGATTGGATTTTAGGTTTCTATTTTATTAATGTAAACCTGAATTATGCCTTCAATCACTTGCAGATTTAGATCTTGTTTAGAGTTTCTAAAGCATCTTCTGGAAGAACTCCATCTTCAAGCAAGTAAATTTGGGAACAGTCAAGGGAGTAATGCGAAGCCAATCCAGGGAATTATAAAGCAGTGATTCAATATTTTCCCCTCAAAACATGGAACCATAGCTATTTTTTTCCAGCAAGGTCAGGCCAATTCAAATGGGCAAATATGGTCCTCAAGGTAGCATAGTGCAAAATCATAAAGAACCTTTTAAATTTACACAAAATTTTAAATTGGGCTTGGCAGCTTATAGAAACCTAATGTAAAGGTGTGTACAATATAACAGGTATAATATGCTCCCGGTAGTAAAGGGGGACTCTCAAGTTGGAGACCTACCCTTTCATAGATAGCATTCCATATCAAATCACCACTGGAATTGCCTGAGCAACCTGATAGACGGAGTTATCTGTCTTGCTAGGCTTCAGTGTTAATATATTCTCTCCCACGCAAACAAACCCTCATTCTCTTCAGAAAGCAAGAAAATACCTTAACAATCTCACCAGAACAGTAGCAGTGGCAATCTGCCAGTGCAATATGAGATGGCACTTGTTCTAGCCTGCTTAATCCTGAATAAAAAAAGTAACTGTGAGAGAGGATGTGATCTATTTAAGAAAGACCAAAATTGAACATAACATGCACTTTCTGAGTCCTTTCTTACTTGCATGGATGATATTTTTGTTATTCTATTTTCTGAATGAGTGTCAAATTAGATACAAAGGAGAACAAAGATGATTGTTTTAATCGGGCAGCAAAGACCACAAGCTGCCTAGAAAGCTCCATATGTGTAACTTAGCACCAAAAATGTGGGCTACATCTATAGTAGCAATGTATCTGCCTTCACCTAGCAGTTGTCTGCATTTTTCTTCTGATAGTCCTAGTCATGATGAAGGCAAGCAAACGGAGCACAAATGAGCATGTTCCCTTGTGAAAAGACAGGCGGGCCAACTGAACAGAGACCATTACTGCCGTTGTCCAAACCCATCCCCTCCATTCCCCGCATGGTTAAGTCTTGCAACGGAAATGTGTTTACGGTTTAACATTCTTGGTGTGGCCAGCAAGAATAGGTGTCGCCTGTCCAGTCATCAAGTAAGTCTAACTTGCTTCTTAAGGTAACTGAGGAAAAACAAAAGATGGGACCGGAGGCAAAAGCAACAAATCGGTTTGCTTTGGAGGAAAATAAAAGTTATCCATATAACCTAAAAACCACAGAAACTATGAACGAAATGCAGGGGGGCCTAAAAAGGGGGCTGCCAATGGCTGAATGGATCTGGAGCTCTGTGGGGCCCAGTCAGTTGAAGAGAAAGCTGAGCAAGGGCCACGCCTACCTTGCCGGAGGTCGGGATCCTGGAGGACGTCGTAGGCACGATAATCATTAACACCATGAAGGCGCAGAATCTGCACCACCGCGTTGCTGAAGCCGCACTGGGGCTGGGCCGGGTTCCCCTTCATGAACACCACTACCGGATGTGCGCGCACCAGTCGCTCCACCGCCTCCTTCGACCCACTGCCCTCGCCAGTGGAGCTCGGTCCCCCCTGGCTCAGCTGCTGCACAAAATATCCCGAGGGTCGTGAGCGTCCCGCCAGCCGCAAGGCTGCGGGTAGCCGGCAAAGTGACCCAATCATGACCACCACAGTGGCCTCCTCCTCAACTTTACAGAAGCGTCTTCCTTTGGAGCGACCTTCCACGCTTGGAGCCACCCAGAAGCACTGATTGGGGCAGTTGATCCCGCCCGCTTGCCAAAGTAGTTCTATGAAAGGTAGAAGCTGGTATCAATCACTTTCAAGATATTGGCAGCAGCTATGAAAGGCTGCCTGCACTTTAGCCCTGCGCGGCGGACCAATCCGGCGGAACCAAATTACACTTCTACATTGCGATTAGCTAAACTCGAGCTCCAATTGCAGCGCTCTGGGTCGGGCCTTTAAAATACTTTACTGTGAAAGCATCGTTGCGTTTTTTCGACTGTGAAGGAATGGGCGCGTGGGTCTTTTTTGGCTTGTGGAGTAAGTAAACAAGGAGATAGAGCGAGTTAGGATCTTGAAATGTGAAGCTGAAAGAACAGTTTTTGAAATTCTGCTCAAAAGAAGAATGATAAGGAGGCACTTTCCTTTGCATGCCGGGCAAATCTTGAACTAACAAAGGTAGCGTGCATTAAGATGAATCGTAATTGTCTGCATAAGATCAAGGACATCTTGAATTGTGATACTGTAACTCGGCGTTAATCTTTATTGCGGTTCTTGGGGAGGGGAGGGTTTGCCTGGGATGGAAGTGAGTTTTAGAAGGGTGACGGGGTTTAGCCAATGGATTCTTTAACTGCAATCCGGCTCCCAACTCCCAGGTTTCTATAGATGGCTTACCTCATGGTTATGGCCAAATTTCCAGTTTCAAAGTAAAGGATTATATCACGTTAAAGTAGCAGGACTATATATTTCTTATGTTGTGGAACTGTTTAATTTTCAGTTTAATAGCCATGTAAATAGCAAGTATTGCGGGCCCAATTGGCAAAAGAAAGCTCAGGACCGTATTGTTTGGAACCATGAGGAGGAGGCCTTCATCCTGCAGTGGATAGACAATGGTTACAATGATGATGATGATACAAGCATCTACCAGAGAGAAGGAACATGATACGAATTCAGTTCTTTAGTACTTGTGTAAAACTTCACTAAAGTCCAAAAGGGCAGAGTCACAATTTTGCAGTGTCCATTTAATCATACATATTAGCATCATTAAGCCAGTCTTATAGTTTAAATGCTGTCATTGTCTTCTGTATGTATCCAGATGTGCTTCCTGAGTTTGTTATCCATGTTTTACACTGTAGGACAATTAACACATTTTGGCCTGATTCTGCATGGTACAATTTGTTATATTTACTCAATCATCTTATCTCAAGGCTAAACATGCTGGAGCAGATACCTGCAAAGGCTAGCATTAGACAGTAAAGTTTGGCATGGAAATTTTTTTTCAAGAGTCACATGTTATATGTTCAGAATTCATAATACCAGAGTTATTGGGGTTATTAAATTCCTATGATTTGAGAATGCATATATTAATGTGACCTAAACATGACTACAATGAACTTAGACACTGCTACACTATCACTAAAAGATGGTTGGTCTCATGACTTACTTATACTGGAATTAGCAATGAGATGCCATAAGTGGATTTAAAAAAATGGGATAATTAAATTACGTGTTCTAAAGAAAAATACAGGTATTTGCTTACCTTATTACCCTGTTTCCCCCAAAATAAGACATCCCCTGATAATAAGCCCAATCCGGCTTTTGAGTGCATGGCAGTAAGGCCAAGCACTTATTTCAGGGTTCAAAAAAATATAAGACAGGGTCTAATTTTCAGGGAAACACGGTAATACTAATGAAAATATCAGAGTTGGAATTGATTCACTTGGGATCTCTGTCTATCATAACTGGTAAATCTGAAGAAATAAGTATTTATGATCCATAGTATTTGTACTACAGATAATCCTTGAGTTGCAACCACAACTGAGCCAAAATTTCTACTGTGAGACATTTGTTAAGTGAGTTTTGCCCCATTTTACAACTTTTTGAGCCACGGTGGTGCAGTGGTTAGAGTGCAGTACTGCAGGCTACTTCTGCTGATCACTGGCTGCCAGCAGTTTGGCAGATCGAATCTCACCACTCAAGGTTGACTCAGCAGCCTTCCATCCTTCCGAGGTCAGTAAAATGAGGACCCAGATTGTTGGGGGCAATATGCTGTAAACCACTTAGAGAGGGCTGTAAAGCACTATGAAGCGGTATATAAGTCTAAGTGCTATTGCTATTTTTTTGCCAGACTTAAGTGAATCACTGCAGTTGATAATTTAGTAGCCTGGTTGTTAGGTGAATCTGGCTTCCCCATTGACTTTGCTTGTCAGAAGGTCGCAAAAGGTGAGCACATGACCTTGGGGCACTGCAACCATCATAAATATGAACTAGTTGCCAAGCATCTGAATTTGCATTTGGACATTATCCATCTGAACATGGGGATGCTGCAAAGTTAACTATGAAAAATGGTCATAAGTCACATTTTTCAGTGCTGTTGTAACTTTGTCACTAAACGAACTGTTGAGGATTACCTGTATTTAAATGGCAACATTATTTCAGGGGTGGGACTTATTTCAATAATTATTGCTGCTGAGAATGCAGGTAAAAAAATATTAGAATCATATATTGATATTGAGAACGAGCATCACAGCACAATTTTTTTCTATAAAAAATGTTTGTTCAAATTCCAACCATCACAGCAGTTTTTTAATAAAAGATGTTTGCCCAAAATTCTAAAAAGTTAACTAGTGATCTACAAGAAAAACAATGGATTTTTGCGAGACATTCAAGATTGTGCCTTGTACCGTATTAAGTTTTTGTAGGCAAGAGCATATTTAATCAGCAATTTTAGAACTTGACACAATTAATTTGTTGGTTCTCTTTAAGTCTGCAGCCTTGAAATTGCCCTTAGTTGACTTGTACTCTGGGCATATTGGGTTTGCAAAGAGTATACAATTGAGGAAGCCGAGGCAGGACTGTAAAAAAAGCAGCAGCAGCTCCATGTGCAATGTTCCTCTGACATATTTTACACTGTTACCACGGAGATGATGATTGTCCTTGTATCATTATCCATCTGTCAGCAGTAAGAGTAAATTTGCAGTGTGATATTGTTCAGCAAATGAAGAATTTCTACTGAATACATTAAGCTGCTATATTTATATATATTGTTTAAAACCAAGTAATGCATCTCTATTATACTCCAAATATATTTTAAAGATGTATAACTATTGTTTTTGGTGTGCTTCTGTTTTCAGATTGCAAGATATAATTGAAGATTGTATCTCAAGAACTTGCTTAATATTTAAGTATGAACCTTTAGATCTTATCTTTTTTAATTTCGAAAGTCTAATAACACAGAAGAGGGAAATGATAGTAAGATATATTCTACTAGGTATCTGAAATAATTTCTCTCAACTGGATGCTGTGCTTAGAATTTAGTTGTCCATCTTGTAGGGGATATACTAATGAAACTATTGACTTACGCAAAGTATTGTTGTATACAGTATGGATCAAACTAGAAATTGCTCTGATAACAGTATTTCCCATAAAAGCTACTATTTAGATCCTAACCATTTAACTGAATTTAATTTTAAATGCTATTATAATTAGTATCTTGAATGTCCTCAAGATCATGGATCTTCTGGTTTAATGTTATCTTTTGCATGGATTGTTTCAATATTAATATACATTACATTGCATGATTATGATGTTTTGTTCAATGAGATTGCTGCTCAAAATGTTCTATGGTTGTCTTAGTTGTAGAATGATGGGCTCAGAAATTTTGACTAGACAATGGTAAATGTATCTCATTTCACTTGCATTAAAAACAATTTTGTCATATTTTGTCAATTTTGTCTGAAATAAAACAAATCTAATATACTGAATTCTTTTCTCTTTGGTAATGACTGGGATCAATGTGAATAGAGGCCCTAATATAGTAAGATGTACATTAAAACATTGGTGAGCCAGATCATATGCTCTAAACAATTGGGTTTGGTTTTTTCCCATTTCTGGAATAGTTCTTTTTTAAATTTATAATTTTAATATTAAAACAGGAATAATATTATTATCCAAACCCAGAAAGCTTCTAGTTGCAAATTCTATAAACATTCCCTTGATCATGTTAATGAATGCATAATTTTATCTTCAGGTTTTGAATTTCAAGCAAAATTACATACTGATGTTTAAGGGATATATTTTTTAAAGAATTAGGATATAAAAATCCTGTATTAACAATCACAACTGAAATAGCACTTTTTTCTGGTCTCATTGTTGTACAATAACTTACACCCATATATGTTTGATCCCATATAATTAAAAGAATCAGTCATATAGAAAATTAAGGCCGAAGAATACAGGTTAAAGAAACTACTATTTTTTAACAGCTTGCATTCCATGTGATACGAATACTTTAGTTCATTAGTGCATATAATGATTTTATATATGTTCAGAAGGTTTCAGAGATTTTAAATGTTGGTATTTGCTCTATTGGACAGATCAATGGCTGTTGTTAAACTAAAATAAATGTAAAATTTCTCTTATTGGTGTATTTTAATTGTATAAAAGGAATTAATTGTCCAAACCACCAAGACAATACTGCATTTACATGTCACATGACAAACACGTAAAATTAAGCCTGTATTAGCTTAACTGTGGTTTGAATAAAGCACACAATTGACTGAATTCATAGAACACACAAAGATAAAATATACTGTGTATTAGCATCATATGTGGACTATCAACGAAATCAATATATATTTTTCTCGTGATTTGAAAATAAAACATTTATCTGCAAAGCAATAGCAAGCAGCACCAAATTTGGAAAATTGGATTATTTTTCCTAGAAAAATTAAAAACATTACATTGAAATATAAACTGTACTCTTACAAAAAGTGAGATGAAATCCACAGAAGTGGAAATGTGACACAACTAATAATAAAAAAGTGTTAAACATGGGGAGAATTTTGTTCATTTTCATATATCTATTCCTACAGGCAGCAAATCAGAATGACTTAAAGAACAATATGTTATTTGTTCTAAAGCTCACCTTGTTAATGTATCATGCCAAGCCACAGTTGGCTGAATTGTAGAAAAGAACTAATATAAGCATGGTTTATAATCCATAACTAAATAAAACAGAAGAAAAGCCATTATAAAATATGTTGTGTTTAGTCTTACAAGAAAACAAAAACAAATCAACTTAGGGACATCCTTTTATTAATCTGTATAAATGGGCAAAAAATTCCAACAGCAGAGAAGTATTTTAATATCAGTCAAGAATTAGATATCAGCCCAGAGACCCTCCAAGGAACTATTTAAGAATCTGAGTAATAACACTGTATAGCAGACACTATAAAGGAAAACTATTATTTAGTGACTTTATAATTTTTATTCCACAGAAGCAGGTCTTGTAAAATATTCTAGAAACAACAAATTCATAAGGCAGAAGGAAAATAATTGGATAGTGAAAAAGCATAGTGGAATTTGGATTTTATTAAGTTGCTCAAATAACTAGCAAATCCTTTGTAGATACTATTAAGGACCTAATTTAAAACTGGAGATAAATGTAAGTGAAGCCAAAAAGAAGATAGCCATACTGTGATGTATTGTTTACTGTAATATATATGAAGCCACCAAATATTAAATTCTTTGTGACTGCAAAATCTATGTACGCCTATATAATTGTACTACTATCCTAAAACAGTGTCCCATTTTCACAGATACTACCCAGAAAATCAACTGATTGAACATTATTCCAACATCAAATCTGTAAAGATTACCTTCCATAAAAACATGATCCCATAAAGTTTAACTTTTTGTCAGTGGGGTGTGATAGAGTGAGTGAAAGCAGAATTCCTGAATTCTTGCATCAGCTTCTATAACTGGCTATTCTTCATTCGTAAATTGGACATTTCCCCCCTGTACTGAATAGTAGAATTATATCAAAGGAAAAACTGTTAACAGCAGTCAGGTTTGTATAGAATGTAAATTAGTTAAAATTTACTCTGTGTATGTTGGATAGTTGGCTGTGCAAGGAGTCTTCTACAGTGTTGATGCAACTGAAGCTCCTCCTTTAAGCATTTAGGCAACCACAATTTTGCTACAAAAATTATGAAAGTAGCCTGTGCATATATAACCACATCGTTTAATGAGCATTCCCGACAGAATATTGTCACTGTGAGCACTTACACATGCAGACAATTTGGGAAAGCCTTCAAAGCTTCAGCCTCAAGCCTTCTAGGCACTATCTAACTCAGTCTTTTAAAGAGGAACATGCTATATAACCAATATAGTACAGCTGCACTAGACACCTATGCATCTTTTCAGGAAAAAATGAAATCCAACTAACTGCTGGAGATATGGTTCTCAATGGTAATCTTACGACATGATAACTCCTTTTTGGCAAGAAAGTAGTTTGCATACTTTGTTTTGGAACACTCAATTGTTTTGAATTACATATTTATTGGTTACATATTAAAACTGGAAACCTAGAAGTAAAAGCAAATGGACATTGGTTGCATGTTATAGTAACAAGACTGTTACTACAGGTAGTCCTCAGCTTGCAACTAGTCACATAGTAACCGTTCAAAGGGACTCCTCCCCAATAGGACCTAATTCTGACTACCAATCCCCCCACTTGTGGTCATATGACATTTTACATAGTCGACAACTGGCCTGCATTTGTTTGTAGCATCCTACAGTCACATGACTGCAATTAATATTTTGCTAAAAAACTGTTTGGGTTCACTTAATAACCACATTGTTTGCTTAATGATGAGGATGCTCTTAACCATGGAGATTCACTTCACCACCACTGCCAAAAATGTTCATAAAATCTGGTTGGTTATGTGATAATTGTTTTATGACCATTATGTGGGCAGGCTCTTTACAATCCTAGTTCTAGGATTATCTGTATAAGAGTAAGGGATATTATTCTCTATCAGCTCTACAACAGTCAGAACTTAGCTCTTTTTTCATATTTAAACAATCATTCCATCCCTGAGGGGTCTTGAGTAGAGAATTACTAAAAAATCTGATCTCATATTTTCCTGAATGTTTAATTTTATAATTACAGGGCTAGATAAAATAAATGGAAACTAGTATATAATAAACAAATACATTTTGTAAGACTAATTGAGTAGCCTGTGAAGAAGTGGTCCTTTTTGATTTTCCTGATCAAGAAAAAAAGTACCTGATATCAGTGGTGGGATTCCAATAATTTAACAACCAGTTCTCTGCCCTAAGGACCGACTGGGTGGGCGTGGCTGGGTGGTCATGTGACTGGGTGGGCATGGCCAACTTGACATCACATCAACAGGCACCTCACCTTGCCTGGCCTCTCCTCACCATGCCCGGCCACGCCTTGCCACTCCTTGTCACATCCGGCCCCTCGCCTCGCCTCCCGGGCCGCTAAGGTTTTGGAGTAGCAATTCATAAAGATTTTATGACAAAATAGTTTTCCTTCAGAGTATGTTTATTGTCTAGATTCACATCTGGTTTAAAAACAGCACTCAGAAAAGTACCCATTAATGTTACCTTTCACATTGAAATAAGAAAACAGGTAGGCTGTTGAAGGGGTCAGTCTGGGCATTATTCTCTCCATCCTTTTCATCAATGACTTGCAGATCATTAATGAAATTTGCAGATGGTGGGAAAGTTGGTGGCATAGTTAGTATCCTAAAAGGCAGGCAGGGGGGAAAAAATCAATCTTGAAGTAGGCTGAAAAGAACATAATGACATTTAAGTCAGACAAGGCAGACTTTGTTACCTAGGAAAAAAGAAACAAATGAACAGATGTGCCATAGATGTTTTAAAACATCTATGAGCCGCCCAGAGTCCTTCGGGAGTTGGGCAGCATACAAATTTTACTAAATAAATAAATAAATCTATGGATTCTTGGATTGAACTCATGATCTAAACAGCCTCTCCCAACTCTATACTTCTGTAATCCTGGGAAGTTTTAAAACAAAAACACTATACAGCAGTGTTTCACAATTGTAACTTCAACTCCCGATATGTTGTTTGGGGAATTCTGAGTTGAAGTCCACACATTTGAAAGTTGCTAAGGCAATACAGCAATGGAAATGTGAAGTCCTTGAGTTAATTTAATAATATGTTTTTATTCTACATAATTGCTCAATGTTTCCTGAAGTAGAGAAGTGCTTCTAGAGCAGTGTTGGCGAACCTTTTCAGCACTGAGTGCCCAAACCGGAATGTGCGCGCGCCAGAGCACCGGAAACTCGAAGACCAGCCTGCGGGAGCACATGCATACGCCGGCCAGCTGGTCTTCGGGTTTCCGGCATGTGCATGCACGCTGGCCAGCTGGTCTTCGCATGCACCTGAGCACCGGAAACCCGAAGACCAGCTGGCCAGTGCGCACATGCCTGCTTTTTGGCTGTTTTGGGGGCCGTTTTCAGGCCATTTCCCGGCGCTCCGGCGCCCGCGAAGACCAGCTGGCCAGCGCACCGGAAACCAGAAGAGCAGCTGGCGATGGCGCGCATGCCTACAGAGAGGGCATCACCATAGGTTTGCCATCACGGTTCTAGAGTAATAAAATCTTGTTCTTGCAGATATATGTAGAACTTTAAAAATTTCTAAGAGGCTGGCAGCTGAGTGTTATTTGAGCACTCTTCTTTCCAGTCATACTTCTCATTGTATCCTACATCAGTGTCATTTTTTCTACATTTTTTCTACATTGAAGTCAATGTTCCAATCATTAGAAACACATTGAGAAATCTGAATTCCTAGAAAAATGTCTGACATGATAGCTGAAGACTTCTTATGTAAGATAGAGGGAAACGTGTGCTATTAGTGCCCCAAGTCTATTTCTCCCACTCCAGATTATTATTTAGATTGAGATATTTTTTAAAAATGATAGCCTTTGTGTTCAATATTGAGTGTTGGCTTTTTGTTCGTTTTTTTCTTCCCAGTTTGCTTGAACCATTCATGGGGCTCCCTGTTACTGCATGTAAATACTCAAATGTTGGGCTTTACAAAGAAATGAAATGACCACAAGACATACTTTCATTGACCACTTCCTGTAAGGTCCAGTAACTTAAAGCATGACTGTTTTCTTCCCTTTTATTCTTCTGTCATCTTCATGAGTACAGTGAATTTGAGAAAAGAACATCTCACACACTAGAAGAACTATCCATCTACTAACTTCATGAAACTAGTATAATATGAAACTAGTTCACATAGCACACTTGATATAATCATAGCTTCTCTTGCACTATTTGGATGTAGTACCACAAAGTCAAGAGAATCTAATTTAGAGAATGTACACTGTTCTCACTTCCTGTCCTACTTCATATTGTTAAAGGCAGCATTTTGTGACCCTGGAGATGGGGTCCAACTTATAAAGACTACGGTAGTTCAGCAAATTTTGTAAGTTTGACAGTATTAAGGTTTATTTACAGGAAGTACCTGGAGTGGGCAGAAAACCCTAACATTTAGCTAGCTACATTGTATTAGGAGGACAGTCAAGAAAGAGAATAATTCCATGTATGGTGTAGTGGTCAAGGCATCAGGCTAAAAACCAGAAGACTGTGAGTTCTACTCCTGCCTTAGGCACAAAGCCAGCTGAATAGCTTTGGTGAGCCACTGTTTCTTAGAAGAAAACCACTTCCGAAAAGATTGTCAAGAAAACTGAGAACTTGTCTAGACAGTCTCTAAGAATCACATTGACTTTAAGGTACCATTTTCCTATGTGTGCCTAGAGAACTAAGGCTAGAAGTAAGACCCAAGATTGCAATTTCATAATCAAAGAATGGGCAAAATAAGACATAAAGAGACATTTCAAAAATAAATTCTTAACTTTCTATTCATGCTTCCATTGCCCTTGTGGTCACAGCTATTATGAGTGGCTAAGTGGCAATGCACTTCATATCCTACCCTTCCTGGACATCCTGATCAGCAGAGACCACAAGAGCAAACTAGAAACGCAGGTGTACAGAAAAACCACCCATACAAAGTCCGCACTCCGGAGGCTTCAAGGAAGCCTCCTGAAGCCTCCGGAGTGCGAAAAACGGTCCAACGGGCAAACCAGAAGTCTGTTTTTCCGAACTTCTGGTTGGGTCGTTGGGCCGTTTTTCGCACTCCGGAGGCTTCAGGGAAGCCTCCTGAAGCCTGGGGAGGGCGAAAACGGCCTTCCCCAAGGCCGAAAATCAGCTGGCCAGTGCACACATGCGCACTGGAGCTGACATAGGGCAACGCCTCACGTGCCCTCAGTCTTGGTGCGAAGAGCATTTGCAAGCTGATGGGAGGCTTGAAGCAGATTTTGCTGCCCAAAGTCTCATCAGCTTGCAAGTGTTCCTCACCCCGAGACTGGGATGGTGCGAAAGACGTTTGCAAGCCAATAGGAGGCTTGAAGCAACGCGATTTCACTGCCCTACAGACTGACTGACTGACTGACTGACTGACTGACTGACTGACTGACTTACTTACTTACTTACTTACTTACTTTATTTATTTATTTATTATTTATTTATTTATTATTTATTTATTTATTTATTTAATTTATATTGCCGCCTATTCGCCCATGGCGACTCAAGGCGGCTTACAGAATATAAAACCACATTTAAAACAATAAAACTAATAAAAAGAATCAAATAAATTAATATAGCTGCCCAGAGTCACTTGGGAGTTGGGCG
>QLTV01000047.1:923425-937971 GCA_003457575.1 Thermophis baileyi | reverse complement strand
TAATAATAATAATAATAATAATAATAATAATAATAATAATAATAATAATAATAATAATAATATAGTATAATATAATAAAATCACCCCCCAGCCCCGGCGACAGCAGATCACACAAGCCATTTACTGGGCTCCATACCGCTCTGGATTCCCCAGGTCCGCTGGCAGAACCCGGTCTTCAGCATCTTCCAGAAAGAGTGGAGGCCGTTCTAATCTCTGGGGGAATGATGTTCCAGAGAGAGGGAGCCACCACTGAGAAGGCCCTTCTTCTGGGTCCCACCAGGTGTATCTCCCTCGGGGATGGGACCTACAGCATTCCCTGCCTCCCCGCTCTGATGGGTCAGGTAGATGTGACCAGCAAGAGACTTTATCCAGGACTTTAGTTTGACTTTGTTCTATTGCTTGCGTTGAATTCCAATATTGCATGATCACTCCCCCCCCGCCGCCAATTTCCTATACCTTCAGCACCTCCTATCATTTCATCTCTGTTAGTGAGAATTAAGTCCAATATGGCTGATCCCCTAGTTCCTTCTCTATTTTGGGGGGACAAAGTTGTCTGCTAAGTTTGTCAGGAACCTGTTTGATCTTCCACTTGGTGCAGAGTTTGTCTCCCAGTTGATGTCAGGGTAGTTAAAGTCCCCCATTAGTATTGTGATGTGCTTCCTACATATCTTAGTTAACTGACTAGTAAAAAGTTCTTCTATTTCCTCTGTTTGGTTGGGTGGCCTATAGTATACACCTATGCCAATGTAATTTCTCCCCCTTTTATATTGACCCAAATGTATTCAAGACAATTTTCATCATTGTTGTGCTCTATTTCTGTAGACATGTAGTTATTTCTTATATATAGTGCAATTCCACCTCCTCTTATTTGGTCACTTTAGTAGCAAAGGCATCAATTCCCTACTGCCCAGAGAAGGCAAAGATAAAACAATCCAAGAAAAAACCACATGGATAGAACATATAAAATGTTGACATAATGATAGTCTCTTCAGGTCAATGACAGTTAACATGTTCCCGAGGAAGATCTGGGGACCTTTTAGAGTGCCAATGGTTTTTATGATGTGGTTAGATTAAAGCCTTCAGGATTTCTAGTTGCTGAAGGAAAGAGGACAACCAAGTACAAAGTAGATGGTGATAAGTGCATTGCTGGGGAATTTTAAAGAAAGATAACATTAGATAGTCTTGGAGAAAACCTATCTATGTGTTTTCTCAGAGTTGAAAATAATTTGATAGCACATCATCATGGTTTGGTATCCAATCTAAACTGAAAACAGAAAGCTGTAATATTATGATGTGCTTTTTGATCTATTGATCTATTGTGATGACTCCCCTGGACACTTCCCTAGATACCTCTCCAGATGTCTGCTCGGAGGAAGATGAACCAGTTCCAGACACGTCTGGAGAGGAGTTGGCAATGGCTCCTACCAGCCGTCTGAGAGGCACAGCTGCAGCAGGACAGCCCTGAGGCTTCAGGTGGGGAAAGCATGCAGCTGCAGCCGGTCAGTGATGAGGAAGAGGAACTGCCTTCTGCACCTGATTCAAGAACACGTAGGGCGGAAAAAAGGCAGGAGCAGAGAAGATCAGATTACTTGCGAGGAGAAAGCCTGACCCTTCTTGATGGATGCACCAAAAGCTGGCTATTTAGCACTGCAGTCAGATAGAAACGATGCTTGGAACAATATGTTCATTTTCTAGCTGTGTGTTTTCTGGCTGTTGTGATTCTTGCCTTGCTATGGATTGATACCGTGCCTTGACTTGGATCATGCCTTGTGAACTCTGGACTTTTCTTGCCTCATGAACCTTCTTGTATTGTCGATTTAATTTTGCCTGGTGGGTTTATTTTGATTGGGAAACCTTCAAATGCCTTGTGGACTCATTGGCTATTGCTCTGTGGACTAGCATTGGTCTGCTTGTGGCTGGACTTAATAGTGACAGTTCTGGGTTTTTGATGAAGGGAATTGCTGGGGAACATTAATAAATCCACTAAACCACTCTGTGTGTGTGTGTGTGTGTGTGTGTGTGTGTGTGTGTGTGTGTGTGAGAGAGAGAGAGAGAGAGAGAGAGAGACAGAGACACAGACACAGACACAGACACAGACAGAGAGCAGGACAGCACATCTATTTTTAAGATGAGTAAGGTTTAAAGGTATTGTCACTTGCTATTCATGTTTTGTTTTTTAAAAAAGTGATCCAGTTAGTTATTCCAAAGGTGGTCTAGTTACTGCTTCTTAAGCTCTTAAGTTGCAAATAGCCACTGGCAATGCCATCAAGAAATAACTTACCTACAGCTAGCCTCCAATTTAGCAAACCTGCTAATACTTAAAGCCTAGGTTCATATAATTTGACCTGTAGTTTGTCTCACTACTGCCCCACATAAATCACAACTGGCTAGGGTTGCACAACATTCATAAAACATAATCTTCAAACCTCAGTGACATAATACACATATAATACAATAAACAATAAACCATAATACAATAAACCAAATAATAATACAATGAACCAAAACTTGTTTAGAGTTTCCTGCTTAAACAGGGAGTTGGATTACAAGATCCCTTCCAACTTATAACATACAAGGTCCCTTCCAACTCTGTTATTTTATACCGTCTTATGGCTTGCCATGATATGTAAGCCTAACCTGTGATTCTACAAAGTGAAGGAGTTTACAGAGACCAGTTTGGTGTAATCGTTAAGGCACCAAGCTAAAAAGTAGGACACTTGAGTTCAAGTCCTGCCTTAGGAATGAAAGCCAGCTGGATGACTTTGGGCTAGTTAATCTCTCTCAGGTGGGATACAATTAAACAAATGAATAATAAATTCCTATCCTTATTTGGATGCGAACCCTCCTTTTGTTCCAGTGTTATCACTGGCTGAGTTCATACAACATATTAAATCATATTGTGAATAGATTTTATTTTAGTATGAGGTATAAACAATGACATAGTGATTTGTAAAGCATGCTTTAGACAACAATGTAACCTATAGACAAAACAAGTCAGTTTAGTGAAATATGCTGGCCTTGCTTTTTAACCACAGTTTGTTCACAGTGGTTTAAATAAGTTTATTTATAATTAACTTATTTTATATAGCCTGCTAATCCATAAAACACAATGTCTGGCTTCATTTTGTGTGTGTGTGTGTGTGTGTGAATGCAGCCAAACATTGTTTATTCAACAAACCATGGTTAAGTTTTAAAATACTATACATGCATGTCAGAGGAAGAATAATATTTTACATGGAGATATGGCCAATATTTTATTTAAATAACTTCTTGGTTCAAAGTTATTACACAAAATTAACAATGAATGTTCTTGAAAACTGCTAATTGCATCTGTGTGGAAAGAAACAATACTTTTTGTTGTGTTCTAACTGTGTTACATGGTTCCAACCAGGTCCAGCGTTTGAGCGGGAAAAAGCTCAAACGCCATTGGCTGTTCTGTCTGACAGCTCCCTATAAAAGGGCAAGCTATCAGACTGCTTGTTGCTGGTTGCTCACAGAAGTGCTAAATAAAAGAGCTGTTTTGGAAGTCTGTCTCCTGTCATCCTTACCCACTATCCAACAGTGGCGACGAGGGCTATGGGACTAGGAGAACGAAGACAAGACGAGCCTCTCCAGCGCTTCAACCAGCCAGGCAGACCTATTCCTGCCTCCTTCTGCCGCAATGTCCACTTTCCACCCGCCGGCATCATTCGACCCGTCCCGGGAGAAGTGGGACTCGTACATGCGGCACTTCGAATGCTTCCTCGAAGCAAACGACATGTTGGGTCTGACTGACAACCGCAAAAGAGCTGTGTTCCTGAGTCACTGCGGCCTCGAGGTGTTTGACACCGCAGTATCGTTGTCAGACCCAACCCCGGTGCAGACCGTTCTGTGGCATGTTCTTCAGGCAACGCTGAAGACTCATTACGCGCCCACCCCGTCCAAGGTTGTCCGGCGCTTGGACCCCGTCCAAGGTCGTCCGGTGAATTCCGGCAGCGGATGCAGCAAGAGGGCGAGATGATAAATCAATACATCGCCGCCCTCCATAAGGCGTCCGGCCACTGCGACTTCCGCTACCTGGACAACATTCTCCTGGACCAGCTCATCTGTGGCGTGCTGGACACCCTCCTGCAGCACCGGCTCCTGGCGAAACCGAACCTCACTTTGGCTGCCACCTTGGACGAAGCCAGGGCTGCTGAGTCCTCGACCAAGGCTGCCGAGTCTCTACATCGATTCGCTGCCGCCAAGAAGAAGCAGTACACCAGGGTGACCTCGATGAGCCGGAAAGCAGCGACGACAACATCTGCCGCACCGACCGCAAGTGCATGCCTCCCCCGAAAGACTTTT
The DNA here is from genome assembly GCA_003457575.1 of Thermophis baileyi. NCBI lineage: Eukaryota > Metazoa > Chordata > Lepidosauria > Squamata > Dipsadidae > Thermophis > Thermophis baileyi. The sequence continues at coordinate 933,645 of QLTV01000047.1, read as the reverse complement.
CCGCTGTCTGTGCCAGCTGTGGGGACGGCACCTGAGGGCATCATGCCATTATAGAGACGCTGTCTGCCAGTGGTGCGAAAAGCGAGGGCATTTGGCGTGAGTCTGCCGCGCCATTTTTCCAATGAAAGATGCGTATGCGCAGGACTCTGCCCGTGGCAAGCTGTCAAATCGATCCCGGCGCGAGTTTCAAAGACCGTGCCAGAAAGCTGCAATGCCAAGACCTGACACAAATCAAACGTGGGTTGCCAGAGCTGACTGTCACAACAGAAAAAAAATAATGGTCACCGTCTCCATCGATGAACTCCCATTGAGATGGAAATTGACACTGGCTCTGCAGTTTCTATCGTGGCGTGGCAAACGCTGAAACTCGCCCTTCTGAGTCTCCGGTCTACCCGCCTACAGAAGTCGTCAATTCGCCTCTCCGACTACCAGGGGAACCGAATCCCTGTCATTGGTCAAGGCCGCTTCACCGTGAAATTCAACATGTTCAAGGGCCCGTTACAGCTCACCGTTGTCAACAGCAGCCTCCCCAGCCTCCTCGGACTAGACTGGTTCAACGCGCTCGGCCTAGGGGTCACCGGCATCAACGTCATCGGGAACTCGCAATTTGATGACATTTTTGACGAGTTCCAGGACGTTTTCAGTGACAGCTTGGGCAAGTATGTGGGAATGCCTATTTCTTTTAACCTCGATCCGAACGTGGCCCCCATACAGCTTAAGCCCAGGCGGGTCCCTCTCAATGTTCCCTTTAACAGTAGAAAACGCCGCGCAGCAGTTAGAAACTGCCGCACGGCGCTCTCTTTTCATGTGCGCGGCCGCGCAGGCGCGCAGCCTCTGCCATTAGAAAATGCCGCGCGGAAGTTGGAAACTACCGCGCGGCATTCTCTTGTTACGTGCACAGCCGCGCGGCTGCACACCTTAGAGGGAACATTGGTCCCCCTCCCATTACAGGCCAAAATAGACAAAGAGCTTGACAAGTTCATACGTCAGGGAGTGTTAGAACCTGTAGACCATGCCAAGTGGGAGACCCCCATAGTTACCCCCGTTAAAGGGGATGGCAGCATCAAGATCTGCGCCGATTACAAATGCACTTTAAATAAGGCATTGCAGCAGAGCGCCTATCCTGTGCCGATAGTGCATCATCTGCTGCATTCCCTGGGACCTGGCCACCTGTTTGCCAAATTAGACCTTGCGCAGGCGTACCAGCAGCTGCCAGTGGCCACCACAGTGGCACAGACCATTGTGACGCACAGGCTTACCAACAACTCCCCGTAGATGGCGCTACAGCAGAGGCACAGACCATTGTGACTCACAGGGGAGCTTTTAAATGTCGCAGGCTGCAGTTTGGGGTCAGCGTGGCCCCGGGGTTGTTCCAGAGTGTAATGGAACATTTGTTGCAGAACATCCCCGGGGTCGTGCCATACTTCGATGACGTCCTCATCTCTGCCTGTGACCAGGACCAGCTCTGCTGTCGAGTCAAAATGGTCCTGTCAAAACTGTGCGCTGCAGGGCTTAAAGCCAAATGCAGCAAGTGCTTGCTGGGAGTGCCTGAGGTGGAATTCTTGGGCTACCGAATTGATGAACGAGGCATCCACCCCACAGAAAGCAAGCTAAGGGCCATCCATGAGGCCCCAGCCCCTAGGAACCAGCAGGAGCCCCAAGCCTTCCTTGGACTCCTCAACTTCTATAGTCTGTTCCTGAAGGGCAAGGCTACCATTGCTGAACCTCTCCACAGACTATTGGCTAAGAAAACCCCTTGGGTGTGGGGTTCCAAGGAAGCTGCGGCTTTTAAAGCTGTCAAAACATTGCTGACTAGTGACAGCTTCCTTATTCAGTACAACGCGACCCTGCCACTAGTCCTCGTGTGCGACGCTTCTCCAGTGGGGGTTGGCGCAGTTCTTAGCCATCAACTCCCAAATGGCTCTGAGGCCCCTGTGGCCTATTATTCAAGGACTCTGTCTAGCGCAGAGAGGAATTACAGCCAGCTGGACACAGAAGCGTTAGCTGCCGTGGCTGCCGTTAAAAAATTCCACGAGTACTTATTTGGAAGGGACTTTGTCTTGGTCACAGACCATAAGCCGCTTTTGGGATTGCTAGCGGGGGACTGGCCCACTCCAGCTGCCTTGTCCCCCCGTTTTGCCAGATGGGCGATTTTCCTTTCTGCCTACTCTTATCGCCTGATGCATCGGCCAGAAAGGGACATGGGCAACGCGGACGCTTTGAGCAGGTGCCCGTTGCCCAATCTACTGTCTGACATCACTCCGGACGCCCCCGTCCTCCTCATAAACCTAGCGGACTCTGATCTGGTCACCTCTGCCGAGGTTGCCTGGCACACGGCCAGGGACCCCTCACTCAAAACTGTGTTGAACTGGGTGTGGAGGGGATGGCCGAAGGACCCAGTCAGACCTGACCTCAAGCCATTCGAATTAAGGCAGCACAAACTATTCGAGCAAGGGGGCTGCCTCCTCTGGGGCGACCGAGTGGTCATTCCGTCCAGCCTGCGAGCTAGAGTACTCCGGACTTTACACGAAGGCCATCCGGGGATTGTCCGGATGAAAGCCTTAGCGAGGGGGTATGTCTGGTGGCCCAACATGGACTCTAAGATCCAAAAGTAGGTCAGGCTATGCAAGCCCTGTCAGGACTCGAGGCCAGTTCCGCCTAAAGCCCCCGTCCATGATTGGGAACAACCCAAAAGCACCTGGTCACGGCTACACGCCGACTTTGCTGGCCCTTGCCATGGGCAAATGTTTCTAATTATAGTCGATGCCTATTCTAAATGGCTCGAGGTTTTCCCCATGGGTTCCACCAATGCCGAGGACATAATTAAGGTCCTCTGGCACCTATTTACCACCCACGGTATCCCCGATGTCCTGGTCACAGACAACGGCCCACAATTTAAAGGAGCTGAGGTGGCGCAGTGGTTAGAGTGCAGCACTGCAGGCTACTTCAGCTGACTGCTAGCTGCAGTTCGGCAGTTCAAATCTCACCGGCTCAAGGTTGACTCAGCCTTCCATCCTTCCGAGGTGGGTAAAATGAGGACCCGGATTGTTGGGGGCAATATGCTAACTCTGTAAACCGCTTAGAGAGGGCTGTAAAGCACTGTAAAGCGGTATATAAGTCTAACTGCTATTGCTATTGCTATTCACGGCCACGAGCTTCGAGGGGTACCTTGCTGACCAAGGAATCCGCCATGCCCTGTCCTCGCCCTACCATCCGGCCACGAATGGCTTGGCGGAACACTTCGTACGGTCCGCCAAGGAGGCACTGGGCCGAGTGGGCCCTGGGGACTGGCAGGCCCAAATTGATAAATTTTTAATGGCACAACATATCACTCCCAGTGCCACCATGGGCCGCAGCCCCGCAGAACTTCTTATGGGCCGCAGGCTCCGATCCGTCCTGCACCGCCTGCACCCAAACTACACCACAAGGGAGAAACCAGAAGCCGCACAAAAAACCAGGTCCTTCTCCTTGGAGGACTCTGTGTTTGCCCGCAATTACGCTGAGGGTTCCCTATGGCTACCTGGGGTAATCGAGAAAATCCTGGGTCCATTGTCTTATAAGGTCCGCCTCCAAGACGGCTGCCTTTGGAAAAGGCACATTGACCAATTACGAAATAGACAAAATGGGGAATTAATCAACCCACAAACAGTAACACCATATGTTCCTCCCCTAGCTAACTCAAGCCCGAGTGTCTCGGAAGGCCTACCTGTGGAAGCTGAAGTCCAGCGGCGTCCTCCTTTCGAACCAGTTCCTTCAACCAAGGAGGCCACGCCCAGTACATTCCAGGAGCTTCCATGCTCAGACCCAGGAGCAACAGCAGACCTGTCCGCACAGGCCGCTGCCTCGCCAACAACTGAGCTGCGCAGGTCAGGGAGGGTTCCCAAACGCCCCGCCTACCTGCGTGACTACGTTTGGCGGACTGCTCCATCTAAGAGGGGAGGGGTGTTGTGTTCTAACTGTGTTACATGGTTCCAACCAGGTCCAGCGTTTGAGCGGGAAAAAGCTCAAACGCCATTGGCTGTTCTGTCTGACAGCTCCCTATAAAAGGGCAAGCTGTCAGACTGCTTGTTGCTGGTTGCTCACAGAAGTGCTAAATAAAAGAGCTGTTTTGGAAGTCTGTCTCCTGTCATCCTTACCCACTATCCAACACTTTTAATTTAAAACTAGGAGTGAGACAAAATAGTTTCTAAGACATGTTTTCACAGAGTTCAGTCTGGGCTGTAAGCAAATACAGGTAATCCTCAATTTACCACTGGTCACTTAGAGACCGTTCAAAGTTACAACAGACCCACCCCTATACTAAGCTGCTTAGACCCAGTTTCAAAATTACAGCTGCTGCAGTGCCTCTGCGGTTGTTCACACAACTGACCATAGAGGTGCTGCAGTGTCCCCCATCCCCCACCCATCCCATCGGGTTCCAACACCCATTTCCTCCCCCCACTTTGGCTGAACCCCACCTGACCACTCAGTCCCCCAAGGGAGCCTAAAGCTGGGCAGCAGAAACTACCAGCGCACGGAGGGGTTGTTACAGCTTCTAGGCCTCAGCCTGCTTCCCATCCAGCCCTTCAAGGGAGCCTAAAGCCAGGCAGAAGCTACCAACACACAGAGGGCTTTTACAGCTTGTAGGCCTCGGTCTACTTCCCACTCAGCTACCCAACGGACTTGCAGGACTTGATCTACTCCTCAGCCAGTTCTAGGGCTCAGCAGCATCCAACTTATTATCTTTTTGGTTTTGTTTTTTTTTAACTTTAAAAACCTATGGCAATTTTTAAAGTTATTGTCACTATAAAGAAATACATTATTATATGATAAAATTATTGGGATTTTATTTTATTTTAACCTACCAGAATATAGCTGCTTTGTAACTGTAAATCTTCTGAGAGAAATTCTGAAAATACAAACCTGCTGAATTATAAACAATATGTCTTTTAGCAGTTGTATTGCATCACAACAATGATTTTTAATCCCTGTGGATTCAAATTAATACATTAATTTTATTTGATTAGAAGCTACAGCTGTTGTGACTACCATTTTTTTCTATATATTTAAGCATTAACATAACTGTCCAAAGAATATTATATGCATTTCATTTCTACCTTAACTTGCTTTTTTATGTATTTCTATTATGTATGTTTACAAGAACATACACTTTATAACTCAGAATAATCATATACAAAATCAACTTAAAATAATGGTAATCTTACTGAAATATGCATATAATTTTTTTCAAAAAGAAACTCTAAATGCATTTTCATATATGCATTGATGGTTTGGTGGTAGAATTTTCACCAACCATGTGGGAGGCCCGGGTTTGATTTCCAGTTAATGCAACTCTATTTTTGTGGGGGAGGAGTGAAGGCAAGGATTGCAATTTATAGGAGGTTTCTCCTTAAACATCTCCCTAAGTTTACATTCCAGAAATCAGAAAAATTGTTTTGCCTAAATTAGGACAAAGTTTTTTGCAATTATATAAACAATGTATTTGAAATAAATTTGTAACATGAAGACAAAAGTAAAAACTTGAACGCATTGAAAGACTTTGAAGCTTTATATTTCAAAGCACTCATTGGATTGCAAAAAAAAAAAAAAGCAATGGAGATGCCGGGGATTGAACCCGGGACCTCACACATGCGAAGCGCGCGCTCTACCACTGAGCTACATCCCCCAGCTGTGTCTGAAGAGTGAAATTTATGCATTCCACACATTACCGTGTCTTAGAATAGAAAGTACTAATGATGGTAATTCTATCACTGGTATTTTCCTGATACTGCTTTCTTTAGAAGACATTAACTTCTATGCCAATCTTATTTAAAACCGATAAGACAATACCAAAAAACCAAACCAACTGATCAAAGAAAATTAAATTCTCTCTTTAAAATGTATTTATACATGCCTGATTCCCTGATTTATACATGCCTGATTCATTTGTTCAAATATGCCACATATTACCTATCACCTATTTTCAATTTCTTCATCCATTTTCCAATTTTTAATAAACATTTATTGAGGCATACAATTCTGCTTGTTCTAGGTTTTTATCATTTAGATATACTTTCCAGTTGCTCACTTCATTCTTTTTTTGTATATGTATGTAGGACTTCAAATCCGTTTTGACTCCTTGCAACTGCCTGGATCAGTCCCTACAGTTTTACTGGTGAGATTTTTTTCCCCTCAAAATAAATTTGCCATTGTCTTCTTTTAGGGCTGAGAGACAGTGACTGGGCACAAGAATACTCCTCTGGCTTTGTGCCTCAGCAGAACTTATGGTTTCCCAGTTTTTAGCCAAATTTTATTCTAAATTGTATACTACATTCAACAACCAATTTTCAGTTATGTAATTCAAGTCTATTCACTTTAACCTATTAAAATTTACTGTAGTTTTTACATTTAGAGAACAAAAATCTAGTCTGTACACTCTCATGCTAAGCATAAACTACTGCAATTACCAGATTTTGTTGATCTCTTGTAGCCTTTCAGTGAGAATTCTCACACCTTTCCAAACATTATTAAAATATTAATTTTTATACTATCATTCTACCATGTAGGTAGCAATGAATGTAATATACATATTTATCCATATCCATTAATTTTTTTTTTAAATCATGTTTTATTTGCAGTTTTCTTTTCACACCATACATATTTTGTGGACAGTATTGACTGGGTCAAATCTTTTTTAAACAACGCTAACAATAATAATACAAATAAGTATGTGTAATCCTAATCTTCCAACTTCAACAATACTATTCTCTCTTTATAATTCTTTATCATTTACCCCATTAATTCATTTAAACATAGATAACATTTATTTGCGCCATGTATTTGTTATCCCCTACTAAATTACTAATATTTAATATTTTAAGAATTACTCATTATTCCACCATAACTTCAATATTCCAAATGTGTAGGATTACTAATAAAGCCAAATATTAACAATATTTAATCAATCTCGGGAGTGTATCTCAAAATCCCCACAATGTCTAATCCTTAATATTTTAAATTCACAATATACTTTAACACACTATTAATGTTAATAATACAATTAAATTACCTAATTCTAAATTTCCATCTACTAAGCTTAACTTATTTTTAGTTATAATAGGTTGTATTATCTGTTAATGTATATACTACTATTTTCCCTATTTGTATTTTTCCATTTTATTAATATATTTTCTCATTATCCATCATCTCTTAATCTTTTTGAAATGCCATTATTTATTGACTTTTTAGTCAGCTTTTATCTCTCTCTCTTGGAATCTTGTAGCTGTTTTTGATATTTTTGTGCCTATTGAACATTCCCTTCTGGATACTCTGTCTCTTTCTGCTGTATTATTTGAACACCCATCAACAAGACTTCCTTTTTTTAAAAAGAGATTTTTCTTTTCTTTTTTCTAAATCTTTCTCTTTTTTTGAAGAGATTTTTCTCTTTTCTCTCTGTTCTATTATAAGCTTTTAAGGAGTTATCTAATTGATTCCTACTTATTAATCCTTTCTCTTCTTTATTTTTAGCTTCTTGCATCTCATTTTGATTTTTCCCTTCCACTGCTTCTAATTTCTCATCTATTTCTTGAACATCGTGTTCCTCTTTTCCCCCCAATTGTTGAGTGACTTGTACATTCATTTCTGTCTTTAAACAATCCCCTTGTCTCATTGTTCTTTATAGTTTCATGCACACTTTTTAGCATGAAGAATATTTCTTCATATGCCTCCATTATCCCCTGTAAATCCATTTTATAACAATTTAATAAAAATTACTCAGTATATTTCTATAGTTCCAACGTCTCAATATTTAAAAACTCCTGCTTAATAAAATTTCATCAATCCCATAATTATACCTCCAAAACCCCTAAATGTATGATCTTTAAAATTCTTTAGTAATTTATAGCCTTATAGTTTTCCAATTATATATATTCCCAATTGTCCAAATTTTAAAGTCTTATTTAACTTTCCTTCTTTTCTCTTTTCTTCTATCACCTTTCTTCTTTTGTCTCATAGAATGTTTTGTTAGATAACATTAATAGTCCAAATCCAAGTTAATCCACTAGATTCCTCCAATCTTTCAGATCTATAATCCAATAGCCAATTTTAATAAAATTTAGTTATTTGCATGTTAGTTCCTTTTAGAAATCTTCAGAAGGGGAGAAAAACCTCATTAAATATTCTCAAATTATCCAAGTCGTCTTCTAACATAAAGTCAAGGTCAGGCCGTCTTCCAGATGTTATTACTTCTCTTCTGTGTATTAGACTTTGTGTGTATTGAGTTCACTTTCACTGAGTATACTGCGGCTATGGTGCTGTAGTACTTCTCTTCTTCCAGTAGATGGCTCTCTTGTTCCCAAATCCAACTTTAAACAGTCTGTCAAAAACAGCTGATTATCAGATAGATCCAGGGGGTTTAGAAATACAAATAAACAAGACAGTTTCTCCTGAAAATCACCTTTCAAATTGTTTAAACTTTTTTCAGGCTTTCTGTGTTTTAAAGCTTCCCTTGGGCTTCTTTCGCCTCTTGATTTTCAGTTGTTTTTTTTTCCCCCTCTCCGTGTATTTAATCGCGCTTTCTTAGGCTTGGAAGTTATCTTTTAAAATTCTTGTACCGTGTTTCCCCGAAAATAAGACAGGGGCTTATATTTTTTTGACGCCCGAAATATGGCCTTGGCCTTATTATCGGGGGGGGCTTATTATTTTGGGGGTGCAGTAGGCATCGAGCATGGGACTGGATGTCCCATCGCCGCTGCCTCCCCTCCCTGTTCTTGGCGCCAGCTGAGCAGCTGGCCCGCCGCCACCGCCTCGTGGAGCAGGACACGTGTCTCGCGGTGGGGCACAATTTGGGGGTGGCAGGTCGGGCAGGGTGGGCCGCGAGACGCGCATCCTACCTGACACTTGTAGCTCCGTCGCGTACCTCGGCATTGTGTCCAGGGCAGCCCGTTCTAAAAGAAAATGTCTCGCGAGTTCAATCAAACTTCTTGAACTCGCGAGATGTTTTCTTTTACAATGGGCTGCCCTGGACACAACGCCAAGGAACGCGACGGAGCTACAGCCAGTCCCAAATTGCGCCCCACTGTGAGACGCGCGTCCTACCTGACACTTGTAGCTCTGTCACGTTCCTCGGCATTGTGTCCAGAGAAGCCCATTGTAAAAGAAAACTCACGAGTTCAATCACACTGCTCGAACTCGCGAGATGTTTTCTTTTACAATGGGCTGCCCTGGACACAACGCCAAGGAACGCGACGGAGCTACAAGTGTCAGGTAGGACGCACGTCTTGCGGTGGGGCGCAATTTGGGGGTGGCAGGTTGAGCGAGGCGGGGCGCGAGACGCGCATCCTACCTGGGACTTGTAGTCAGTTAGAGAGCGCCAGGCCGCAGGTTGGTCTCACTGCCCCTTCGGCTCTGCCTCCCGCTCCTGCCTCCCTCGCTCGCTGGCTCGGGCCGCTCATCCTCCACCTGCCCTCCCCGCGTCCTTCAGACGGGGGATGCAGGCGAGGGCGGTGCGTGGGAATCCCTGCAGGAACAGCCACCCGTTCCTCGGTGTTGTGTCCACTGACCTTCCCCCGCCTCCGGCTCTCGAGCGAAGCGGGAGGGGGAAGAAACTCTCGCGAGCTGCCTGAGGCAAAGCACCTGCCTTTCCTCCTTCCTTCCCTTGCCCCCTCTCTCTCTCGGCAGGAACCTTTGGGCAGCCTCTTGGAGCGAAAGGGCAGAAAGATTTCTTGCGTTTAGCATGCAGCTAAAAGGTTCCTTCTCCTGGTGCTGTGTCTTAAGTGCACTCTTTCCCCCCCTCCCCGCCAAGAGAGAGAGGAGTGGGAGGCAGAGCCCAGAGGAGCCGAGCCAGTCCCGCCGGGCATGCGCGGACCCGCCTCTCGCTTGCTCTCTCTCTCTCTCTCTCTGAGGAATGCGACGGAGCTAGAAGTCCCAGGTAGGACACACGTCTCGCACCCCGCCCCGCTTGCCACCCCCAAATTGCGCCCAACCGTGAGACGCTCATCTTACCTGACACTTGTAGCTCCGTCGCATTCCTCAGTGTTGTGTCCACTGATCCTCCCCCGCCTCCGGCTCTCAAGCGAAGCGGGAGGGGGAAGAAACACTCACAAGCTGCCTGAGGAAGCCGAGCTGCCAGCAAAATCTCTAGCCGGGCTCAGCGGCAGAAGCAGCCAGGCACGCGCTTCCTTGTCTCTTCCAAACGCGCCCCCCTCTCTCTCGGCGGGGGGGGGGGGGAGGGGGCCCTGAAG
>QLTV01000047.1:892177-923301 GCA_003457575.1 Thermophis baileyi | reverse complement strand
CGGCTTCTGCCCCTGAGCCCGGCTAGAAGTTTTGCTGGCAGCTCGGCTTCGTCAGGCAGCCCGTGACAACACCGAGGAACGTGACGGAGCTACAAGTGTCAGGTAAGATGAGCGTCTCATGATGGGGTGCAATTTGGGGGTGGCAGGCGAGGCGGGGCGGGGAGGGGCGCGAGACGTGCATCCTACCTGGGACTTGTAGCTCCATCGCGTTCCTTGGAGAGAGAGAGAGCAAGCGAGAGGCTCAGCGGCAGAAGCAGCCGAGCACGCGCTTCCTTGTCTCTTCCAAACATGCCCCTCTCTCTCTCGGCAGAGGGGGGAAGAGTGCACTTAAGACGCACCAGGAGAAGGAACCTTTTAGCAAGAAATCTTTCTGCCCTTTCGCTCCAAGAGGCTGTCCAAAGGTTCCTGCCGAGAGAGAGAGGGGGCGAGGGAAGGAAGGAGGAAAGGCAGGTGCTTTGCCTCAGGCAGCCCGTGAGAGTTTCTTCCCCCTCCCCGCTTCGCTCAAGAGCCGGAGGCGGGGGAGGATCAGTGGACACAACACCGAGGAATGGGTGGCTGTTCCTGCAGGGGATTCCCACGCACCGCCCTTGCCTGCATCCCCCGTCTGAAGGACGCGGGGAGGGCAGGTGGAGGATGAGCGGCCCGAGCCGGCGAGCGAGCAAGGGAGGCGGGGGCGGGAGGCAGAGCCGAAGGGGCGGTGAGACCGACCCGCGGCCCGGCACTCTCTAGCTGACTACAGGGTTCTGCAACGTCAGTAGCCGCAGAGGCATAAGCAGCGAGTGCCCGAGAATCGTGGCGCACCAGCACCTCCGCCGCGGGGAACAGCGGCAGCAGCTCCAGGCCAGTACACGGCTCCCCCGGCAGGTGCCTGGAAAGCCTCAGCCGTTGCATGCGTGGCGACAGGGACGGGATGGATGCGCCCATCTGCTGCTCAAACCCTGCGCTTGTGGGCTCGCTGTACCCAACCGGCCTCGCCGTCTCCTCGCAGGCAGGAGCGTGTTTTCATACGCTGCCGGAGGCAGCCCAGAGGAGGCGAGCCAGTCCCGCGGGGTGTGCGCGTACCCGCCTCTCGCTTGCTCTCTCTCTCTCTCTCTCTCTCCCCTATATCTTAAATTGACTTTGTAATGTGTTTGCATGGAAGTTTCATTGCCACCTACATTCAACTGAACTGTATCTTCTGAGCTGCATTCTCATTGACTGCTAGCAATTGATCCCCTTTATGAGATAGATGCTGTGTTTTGTCTCAAATACTTTGCTCTCTATATAGTCTGTTAGCAACATAAGCCATTTCTTCCAATATGGTGTAGCAATAAATAAGAAAATAAATCCAGCAGTTTTTCTCAACTTTGTGAGTTTGTGCTTTACTGAAGCTTTGTTTTGAACACTGTAGCTTTCTTTTGTAGCGTTTCAAGTTGCCATAGGCAGAGCCCAGAGGAGCCTAGCTAGTCCCGTGGTGTGTGCGCGCTCCCGCCTCTCGCTTGTTCTCGCTCTCCCGGCCAAAAGAGTGCCCGCCGCAAAAAGAGCGGCTCCCGGCATGTCCCCCCCTTTCCCCGGAAAGTAATGGGGGGGCTTATTTTCGGGGGGGGGCTTATTTCAATGCATGTCCCGAAAAGCCCTGTTGGGCTTATTATCGGGACATGTCTTATTATAGGGGAAACACGGTACTTAAATCAGGTCTTTAGAGTAAAAGTTGGTAATTATCTCACCCTGTTTCAATGCTCTGTCCACGAACTGCTCCAGTACAAATCTTATGGTCCCGGTTGTCCCAGCTTGTGACTGCCAAAAATGGCCGTGGTCCCTGCTGTCGTTCGGGAGAGCTTGCTTCGGACCTAACGAGGAGATTGCGAGTTCCTCGTGGTCAGCGAAGTGCGTCTCCTTCCTTCACTGCCCCTACAAGGCGGCTATGACCCCGTAGAGTCTACTGACACCAGTTATCGGCTGGATTTCACAAGGCTCGGCGGAGCCCGCTATTTTCCAGCCACTCTCGCTGCGACATCAACCGGAAGTGCCTTCCATTAAGATTTTTCCTTCTTTTATTTAACTGGACCAAGAGTATAATAAATATTTAAATCCTATTTATCAATTCAAATGATGTAATATGTTTCTTTTTCACAAATACAACCTTACTTGCAACTAGTATGCACCTATAGCATGATATTCTTACGAATATACAAAACGTAAAGCATCTTGCTACAAAAGGAATTTTTTTAAATGAAAAATAACATTGGATAAAGCATCACTATAGAGAAATGCTCAGAGCAGGGAAGACAAGATGTTTTTAATAGGATTGCTTGAGCAAATTCAAAATCAAACACAACATTTAAATAGCTCCTACTGAAGAGTATTCAGCACTATTTTATCAACAATGTCATGGAAGTACTGTATGTAGGATGGGCTTTCTGTCACAACCATATCACATTCATCACCAGAATAGCTGTACTAAAAAAGAGTAACAGAGTAGGATTGTTTTCAAACTACAATTGTTCTCTTTTTAGTTCATTTTTCTTTTAAAAACAAGTAATATATCAGAAAATTCATTTGTGAAATACTGGTTCATAGTCTAATCTGTTCTCCTGATGTTCTTCTCTCTCATCAAGTCTTTACCAGCTCTTTCTAGATAATTTCTCTTTTTTCAGGTGACTGAGATCTGAATCTTAAAAAGGAAAAAGTGTACTGAAACATCTAGAAAGAACACTGAAAGCTTTGACAAGAGCTGACAATCAATGAGCAGAGAAAAATGGGAGGGAGGAGGAGAAAGCACCAATGTAATTTTGAATTTACCTGATTTTATTCATTTTATTCACATAAATGCGATTTTATTTGCATTTGCTTCTCTGCACATAACCGGGAAGAAAGATGTGTTTGTGCAAATTGATGTATGTGGTAACAATTTTTCTCTCTTGGAGCCTGAAAATATAATTATACCAGGGGTGGGTTCTAACTTACCTCGCTGCCGGTTCGCTTCCTCCCGTACCACATGCGCAGTGCCGAAAAATAACCCCCCCCAAAAAGCCAAAAACAAGATGGTGACACATGCGCAGTGCCGGAAACTCGGCTTCTGCGCATGCGCAGAAGAAAAAAAAACTTAAAAAAAATTCCCCTCCAAATTTTTTTTTTCAAAAAAAAAATAATTCCAAAAAAAAGATGGCGGCGTCCACGGACTGGCATCAACCGAACTGGCTCCGTGATGTCACCATGACATCACCAGCGGGTTGCTACCGGTTCAGGTGAACCGGTCCGAACCGGGAGGAACCCACCTCTGAATTATACCTATTGTAGCTGTAGTTTGATTAATCAGTCTTTACTTTCTTTGTGTTCGTTAGATGCCACCAGGAATTCAAGCAAGATTGTTGCTTTCAATAAGACTCTTAGCAGCAGCAATTCAGTGGCAATAGCTTTGATTCAGTAATACAGAATTCCTTATCTTAGAAGATTTTTGCTCTACCAGTTGGCATTTATTCTTTTGCATTTCGATTGGTTTTATTTTATATCCTATATTTATCTATGCTGAGTGATCATTTGTATGACAATCAAACAGTCCATTATAATAACAAATGTCAATTGCTCCATTACCCAAAGTAGGAGGCTCTCAGAATTTCACAGAAAGAACAGAAAATTAACTAGGCTTCTATTATAAATACCAATTCCATTTATTTAATAGCTTTTCTTGTCCTCACTATAAGTTTATCGAAGATCCAAGTACTTTGCAAGGCTTCTTGTTCTACTATCAGTCAGGAGAAGCCTGTTAATCTGTTGTTTCCTTTAGGACATAGTGTCAGCTCTTATCTTTTTCATAATATTTAAGTAAGGCTTTCATAATATTTAAGTAACACATTTAATCAGTGTTTCAGCAAGTGGCAGCCTCTGGTTGATTCTAGAAAGCCAAATAGCCTGGATCTATTTAGTACTTGGAGAGGTTCTATTTCAGATAAAGACGAAGTCTGGATAGTGGACATGGAAATACCTGGAGACAGCAGAAGTAAAAGAACTATTTTAAAAAAATCACAAAAAGCAAAAACCTGCAAACAGAGGTAGAATGACTGTGGCAAAAGAAAGCAAGGATTAGTATCCAAGGCTGCTAATTGGCTCCTTGGATGCAACTCCAAAACATCTGGAGCACCATTGGCATTGACAAAATCATTATTAGTCAATTGAAAAAGGCAGCTTTGTTTACTGGTTAAGGTACAAAGCTAGAAACCAGAACATTGTGAGTTCTAGTCCTGCTTTAGACTTGAAAACCAGCAGTGTGACTTTGAGCCAGCCAGTCTCTCAGCCCAACCTACCTCACAGGGTTGCTGATGTGAGGAAAATAAGAGGAAGGTCTATTAGGTATGTTTGACACCTTGAGTTATTTATAAAAACAATAAAAGTGAAATATAAATAAATGAATAAAATTACTTGAACATCTTACAACTTGCAATTTGCTCAGGTGAGCTTGATAGGACAATTTTAATCTGGCAAATTGATCAGGGGTTATTTCAATGGACTGGTAGAGAGCCAAGCCAGCTGAGTGACTTTGGGCCAGTCACTCTCTCTCAGCTCAACCCACTCAAAGGGTTGTTGTGGGGAAAATAGGAGGAATATTATATTAGCCATATTTGTGCAAGTTATTTGAAAAAATAAGGTGTGATGCAAATAAATAAGATATAGTGAACTCAGTTACTATAAAGGTGTTCACAAGTGAAATTTAATTCCCTGATGCTTGCTTGCAGTTATTTTTATAACTAAGAGGTTCATACACTCTCTCTGCAGCACACATGATCTTTTACCAATTTGGTCTGGTGCTCAACCTATTCACACACATATGGGCTAGCTTTAGCAATCAGTGCTTTGATATTGCTTATTTAAATTAGAACCTATGGCACGCGTGCCACAGGTAGCACGCGGAGCCCTCTCTGCAGGCATGCGAGCTGTTGACCAGCTCAGCTCCACTGGGCATGTGCGAGTGCCTCCCGCTGGCCAGCTGATTTTCGGGTCAGACAAGGGCATGCTTTCTCCTCACTTTCTGCGGCCCGTGCCTTCCCAGATCTCTGGAGGTTCCACCCCAGCACTGTTTGGGCACACAAGGCTTTCCCCCCCTCCCAGCTCCATTTGGGGAAAGGATGCTATTCCCCCCCCACAGCTCCGTTTAGGGATGGGAGGCTTCCCCCCCCCTCACAGCTCCGTTTTGGGAAAGGAGGCTTCCCCCCCTCACAGCTCCTTTTGGGGAAGGGAAGGTTCCCCCCCCCAGCTCCATTTGGGGAAGGGAAGGTTTCCCCCCCTCACAGCTCCGTTTGGGGAAGGGAAGGTTTCCCCCCTCCCAGCTCCGTTTGGGGAAAGGAGGCTTCCCCCCCCCTCCCAGCTCTGTTTGGGGATGGGAGGCTTTCCCCACCGCTGTTTTGGGATGTGAGGCCAAAACAGGGGGGTCGCGTACGCATGTGCGGGAGGGTCGCACGTGCATGTGCAGGGGGTGGGACGTGCGGGAGGGGCATTGCATTATGGGTATGGGCACTCACGCATGTGCGACAGTGCGCGCACGCACACTTTCGGCACCCGAGGGAAAAAAGGTTCGCCATCACTGGATTAGAATATTGCCCATGGGAGGAATTGTCTTTGATAGTCATTTCGTTGAGTACAATATTTAGCAGCAAAACACTAAATGGAACCAGTTATGAATCATTCTAATATGTATTGCGTTATTCTGCCTCACTACCGGTTTATTTTTGTGTGTAACTCAATGTGTTCAATGTGTTTGGGGAGCATTTGTTTTCAGTGGTGGTCCTCTACTTACAAAACCCACTTTTCCAAGGAGTCTGTTTAGTGCTTGCTCTATTCTCCTTCTTGAACTAGGTAAAACCATTTTATTCTCCGAACATTTTACAGGTAGTTCTTGACTTAAGGTAGAAACTTTATTAAGTCAATTGATCATATCAAATATATAAAACTGATAACAAAAATACATAGAAACACAAAGAAAATAGGATATATTCATAATGTTTATTTATGATTGGTCACTTAGCAAGCATTGAAAGTTACAATGGACTGATCTTGGAATAGGTACAACCTGGTTCCAAATTCTGAATGGTCAAGCCTCCTCTGTAGTCATGGGATCAAACTTCAGGCATTTAAGGCTGTTTGCAGGATCTAGGGGTCATGTGACTACATTTTACAATAGTTTTGCCAAAAACTGGAACTTAGTTTTGGTTGTTGGTAAAACTACACCCATGGTGAACTACTGATGCACCTAGCAACTGTGGGATTTCTTAATGACCATTACAACATTCAACCATTAAGGGCAGGTTCCATTATGATTGTATATTGAGGACTACTTGCATGCTTTTCTTCTTAATTCTATGGTACCCCAAGCTTTTGATATTAGCCATCTAACAATATTTAAATAAGCAAAAGTGAATAAAGTCAGAGAAACTCAAGTAAATGCTACAAATGATGTGACAGATAAAGGCAATATTTAAAGAGATAATTTGATAAATTAAAGATAAATAAAAGACATGTTCCTAATACCAGTATCTTTACAGGCTATTTCCATTAATACTCCCTTCATTTGGGAGGTTTTGTATTACAGACGAGGATACTAAATAACACATCTACCTCCCAGTTACAAGTGAAAATTGAAGAGTAGGAAAAATGCCAATGGACTGGTTTTTCAACCAGGATACATCCTATTTAATCTATTAAATTCTGATTCTCACAGAACAACTTCTGGGGAGTTGCTTATATCTCATTCAATTGAGATGATGTACTCGGCAATAGGTGAACTAATCTATATTCTAATGTTTTTCCCTTCATTATAGTGCTCTACTATTTTAAAAAAGTTTTTCACAAAAGTTTAAAAGAATGGACATCAATTTTGGAGAGCTAGTTTTACAAGATATTGTATTATACAGAAAAAAAATCTGTTTTCATTCCTAAAATAACATTGTTGCCCAAGAACATAACGTTCCTACAAGATAGTCATTTAACTTTTGATAAATTATCAAAATCGTTATGATAGTTATCCAAACCCAAATTCTCTGCATTTCCTCGAGATCTGTATCTGTATTAAAAGACAAACGTCTCAATCCTTAATATTACAGAATTCTTTCCATCTAAAATTCTGCAATACGCCTGTGAAATAATAAAAGCTAGTAGTTACACGATTCTATTCTGATGTCTAATAACATTAACGCATATGTTCTTCTTACCAAGGCTACTTCAAGGCCTTAATACTACTTCAATAAAGTATTTAACTAGAACCAACCCATTTGCTCAACTGACGTGGACCAGCCTAAGCGTCCACGGCTCACCCGCCCTATGACTATTTCTGTTCCTCACAGTCAGACCAATCCAACAGCGATAAGTGTCTTCCCTGTCAGACTAATTGAACCCCGCACCTCTACGCCCCCATTTTCTTTGTCCGCTTTTCTTTTGCTCCACCCCAGGATTTGTTTGCCTTTCCAAACGAGTGGCAAGTCTTGATTGGTAGTTTCCAGGAGAGCCAATCCGTGAGAGGCACCTCAGTGGAGTTTTGTAGTTTTAAAAAAATCCGCACAAGCTGAGCATACAGTGAAACACTTCACTGGGCTTTCTTTTGTGTGTACCGCCACACCTTCTTCTTGCAGAGAGAAGATTCGCCGTAGGGGATGCAAGCGCGGTGACGTTCCACTTTCAGAAATTGACCCCCCCCCCCGGCTGAAAGTCACTTCTTAAAACACAACTTTCATTCCTTTCAACATACGTCGCTCTTGGATTGGTTGACTATTCAGGAGTCTCACTGTTTTCCTAGCCAATCAGGGCGCACGACTTCCTGTAAATTCGCCTTCTGGGAAGAAGAGGCTTTCTTTTCTTAAGGGAAGAGCGAGAGGGAGGCGTGTTGCCGAGAAGAATTGGACGCGAAAGAGGACGTTGCTGCTGCAATGAACGTCAGAAGAGTGTGCCTGCTAACGCTTATCCTAGCACTGGCGCAGCTTGCTTTACTAGCCAGATGCCAAGAGGAGGAGGAAGAGGGAGGTAAGCGTTTATGTCGAGAAAAAAACAAAACAAAACACCTTTCTCTAGGCTGAGAATCACTTGGCTGAGTTATTCCCTCTTCCAGCTAATGAAATATTTCATCCTTTTCTTATCCCCATAGCCTTTTTAGAGTATGCACATGAAAAAAGCAGTAACTTTTTATTTTAAACGCAGAAAGCATATATTTTTTCATGTAAAAGATCTCAAATTCAAATTGACATCCACAAGCAGGAAAAGCAGTTATAAAGCATGCCAGATAGTCATTACTAAGTGATGACTGTCCTTCTGTCCTGTGTGAATGTAGAAAGAGAAAACAAGGGCAGAACGCACATCTATATGTCTAACTGCCTCAGCTCTTGCATGCTATGGAAACAAAGTTCTCTGCTGTATACAATAAGCAGGTTTATGCTAGGATATGCCAGTTATTTGTTGTGGCATACAAATTAGATCTCTTGGGATGGTGTGTTTGTTTTCTTTAAATTATGTTGATTTAGGCATATGTAATTAAATCTGCCTAACCCTGTAATTAGTTCACTTTACACAGGCAAATTGTAATTAGAGATAGAATGTAGACTGGAGTTTTTTCCTTTCAAATATTAATGATAAATTGGATTTAGAAATGAGGAATATGGTTTTGAATTTTGAAGAGATTGTTTAAGCCTGAAACAGGCTGTTTTAACTATTTTGGAAGGATTTAAAATTAGTTTAAAATCTGTTGAGCTCATAATTCTTCCAGAAAGGCTGAACACCCTGTTTTACCAGCTTGAATTTGTGAATCTTTGGAAAATTTGTTCAGATGGCATTATCTGACGGTTAATGAAGCATTTCATCACTAATTTAGCCTTCTTAATGTGTTGATCTACAGTTCCTGAAGAAGTCTCAGCTATTAATACTAATTGTGGAAGTTGTAGGTTAAAACATGTAAAATGACAGATTCCCTACTTTAGAAAGTGACCAACATTTTTGATGTGCAGTTTGTTGTATTGTGACCCTGGTTTCATAATTTCCTCCACCAAAACACTCTTATAATTTGCACTTATTTTGTACTAAACTTCATGTAAAAATGCATAATCTGCCAAATGTTAGATAAAATTAATGCTTTCCAGATCTTTAATAAGTTCTAAGGTAGCAACAATCAGGAAATACTGAACTTCTTCAGCATTAGGGATTCAGAAGCTCTACAAAACTGCATGAAGAGCACCACTGTATACTTGAAGTTTTGAAGAACTATGGTTGGGGGAAAGATAGTGTGATATTTGTTTGCAGAGTCTCTTATGATCCATTCTAAACATTTGGGTATTGCTGAAATAAGTTGGTGGCAGTGCATTTCATGTGCATTGTAATGCAGAACTTACAGATATGAGAAATCTGTATTCCTTTAAATTAGATTCTGTTGCCAGTGAGGAAACTGATGATGATGAAGAAGACAATTCAGAAGTAGAAGAAGAAAATGGTGTTTTAGTGTTGAATGATGCAAACTTTGACAGTTTTGTTGAAGGCAAAGATACTGTACTTCTGGAGTTTTATGCTCCCTGGTAAGCATGATGCTTTTGCTTCTTCATTTTCATCTTTGAAACTGATTCAGGTTTATTAGTAGTCCTTCACTTAAGACCATAGTTGCAATTGGAACTTACATTTCTAAGTGATATAGTTAAGTGAGTTTCACCCAATTTTAAAACCTTGTTTTGCTACGATTAAGAAAATCACAGCAGTTATTAAGTGAATCACATCTGGCTTCCCCATTGGCTTTGCTTGTTGGATGCCACCTGGGATGGTTGTAAATAATGATCACCATGACCCTGGAATGCTGCAACTATCAAAAATACATGCTGCTTGTGAGGTACCCGAATTTTGATCACATAACCACAGGGATGCTGCAATAGTAAGTGTAAGGACCGGTCATAAATGACTATTTTCAGCACTAGCATAACTACATATGGTAGTTCAGTGAATACCATATTGCCGTTTAAATTACCTTGGCCTACATGTGGATAGGTGAGAGTCAGTAGGCCTCTGGGTACATTTCAGAGGATGAACTTTGGTGTTTAAAATCCTAAGTGACTTGATTCTGAAGTTTTTAAAGAACTACCTTATTAAACTAGAACCAGCACATCTAGTATATTCCTCTTCAAATTGTTATGAATTCCAGTTTATGAGAGGTGAGATTAGAGGGGGTTCCTGTCCTATGAAAAAAATCTCTCCCAAAAGTCAGATTGACAACATGTTAGGTTTTGGTTTTATAGTATTTATTGTCTGAGTCTGCATAGATGTATAAAAAGTATAAAAATTAGAAATAAATACATAAAACTCTCACATACCAGTATATTTGGGCGAACGGTTTCATTTGTGTTGGGTCCACAACACTGAAGTCTACCAATGATCCTTATTTTTCTAATTACTTACCTCACTCACCAACCTCATTCTTTCCTTCTATGTGATCAGAGTGCTATCTAGCTAAACATAGTATTAAGATAAAATTGCCTCTGTCCTTAATCAAAAATTTCTAAATTTTGTGTAGAAGCAACAAACTCCTATCAAGTTTACGCTCTCATTTTCTTTAGGTGTGGGCACTGTAAGCAGTTTGCTCCAGAATATGAAAAAATAGCCAAAATATTAAAAGAAAATGATCCACCTATTCCTGTTGCCAAAATAGATGCTACATCAGCCTCTAGTTTGTCAAGTCGTTTTGATGTTAGTGGTTACCCGACCATCAAAATTCTGAAGAAAGGACAACCAGTGGATTATGATGGTTCAAGAACAGAAACTGGTAGGTAGTAACTTATTTAGGCTCAAGGTACAATTTATTCCAAATACACAAGATTTCTTTGATGATTAAAAAAACTTTAAAAAGGCAGTGTGTTATTTTATTTGCTACAGGGGTAGATTTGCTAAAAGATGCACAAGGAATCTGAACATTTTTCTGTGCTTCTGAGAATCCTGTAAAAGACATGCTTCTTTAATGTCCCAGAAGAAGATATACAAACTATATTTGCACTAAGTAAATCTTTATTGTCTCTTTGATAAAACCTAGAAAGAGGATGCCCTAGGTCAGTGATGGCGAACCTTTTTCTTCTTGCGTGCCAAAAATGGGAGCACGCGCGTGTGTGCCGGCACACACACACACCCATGCATGCCTCACTGCGCATGTGCGCATCCCCACGCATGCCCCCCCTCGTTGGGCTGTTTTTCGCACTCCAGAGGCTTCAGGGAAGCCGCCTGAAGCCTCCAGAGTGCGAAAAACGGCCCAATGGGCAAACCGGTTGGGCCATTTTTCGCATTCAGGGGGCTTCCCTGAAGCCTCCGGAGTGCGAAAAATGGCCCAACGGGCAAACCGGAAGTCCGTTTCCGAACTTCCCGTAGGCCCATTAGGCCGTTTTTCACCCTCCCCAGGCTTCAGGGAAGCCACCTGAAGCCTGGGGAGGGCGAAAACGGCCTTCCTAAGGCCGAAAATCAGCTGGCCAGCGTGCACATGTGCACTGGAGCTGACATAGGGCAACACCTCGCGTGCCCTCAGATATGGCTCCGCGTGCCACAGGTTCGCCATCACGGCCCTAGGTGCTTTGCTTCATTATGTGTACAAAGGATTCCTATAGCACCATGATGGCGAACCTATTGCACGCGAGCCGGAAATGGCATGCAGAGCCATTGCCCGTTGCTCTTCTGGGTTCTGGTGCTCCAGCCAGCTGGTCTAAACGTGCACGGGAGCGCTGGAAACCAGAAAAGCAACCGCCCAGTGCGCATGCGTGCGCCGGGAAGATTATTTTCCAGTTTCCGGCACGCACATGCGTGCCAGCCATCTGGTCTTCCGGTTTCTGGTGCACATGCACACGCAAAGACCAGCTAGCTGGTGCACATGCAAGCACCAGAAACAGGAAGATCATCTTCCCAGTGCGCACATGCACACCGGGCAGCTGCTCTTCCGGTTTCCAGGGCTCCCGTGCATGTGAAGACCAGCTGGCTGGCGCGCCGGAACCCGGTTGAGCATCGGGCGACGGCTCGCATGTCCAAAGACGCGGAGAGGGGATCCCAGCGGTTGCTTCCTAGGAGAGTAGAGCTGTCGGCCAAGACGGGCGGGCCAGGGCTCCCCTCCCTCCCCACCCGAGCGGGCTTCTTCCACGGCTCCAGCCCACGGCACCGACATGCGTCCGCGGTCCAGAATGCCTGGCCGCCTCAGGCGCCCCAGAAGAGCAGCAGCCGCAGGGCGAGGAGCAGTAATAACCAGCCGGCTTCCACAGCCGCTCCCCCACTGGCGAGCTGTGCCCTCGGCGGCTTCTCCATGCGTGAGGAGCTGCGCTCTCCTCCAGCCCTCCTGGGGCAGCTTGCCTCCCCAACGGCGGCTCCTCCAGTATCCTGGCCAGCAGCAGCAGCGCGAGAACCGCCCCCGCCCGCCCTGCCCACTGCTCCTGCCACCGCCAGGATGCTGCCACTTCCGGCCGGGATGCTGGAGGAGGAGGAGCCACCATCGGGGAGGCAAGCTGCCCCAGGAGGGCCGGATGAGAGCGCAGCTCCTCACGCATGGAGACGCTGCCAAGGGGCCGGCTCGCCAGCGGGAGAGCAGCTGTGGGGGCCAGCCTGTCACTCCTGCCCCTCGCCCTGCTGCTGCTGCTCTTCTGGGGCGGCAGTGCTGTGCAGGAGCTGTCTGTGCGGGAGGAACGTATGTCCGGCGCTGGGGTAAGAGGCGCGCTGGCCGGGAAGCAGTCATGCTCCCTTGCCAGAAGTGGCGGGGGGCTGCTTGTTCTCGGTGGCGGGCTGGGGGGGGTGCTTCATTGACACTCTTCCGGTTTCTGGCACGTGCATGCACACCGGCCAGCTGGTCTTCGCACACGCTTGTATGCCATAAACCAGAAGACCAGGTAGCATGCGCGCGCCAGAAACCGGAAGTTCATCTTTCCAGGGCGTTCATGCGTGCCGGGCAGCTGCTCTTCTGGTATCCGGCACGCGGATGCACACGCACGCACTCCCATTTCGGCATTCAGTGCCGAAAAGGTTCGCCAACTGCTATAGCATAACCTATATTTGCTGAAAACTTTCCATTATAGTACCAGCCAAGTAGTCATTTATTAATTTTACAAGCAATTTTGGGAAGAGTACTTTATTTTTTCCATACAATTATATTGTAATTTTGAAAATCTAGAATGAGATATTGGTTCAGGATAAGAATTTATTTGCATGCTTTCTTTCCTATAGTGTGTTTTGTATTTGAGCAGGACCTATGAGTCAGTTTTCCAACCATCTCAAAAAGATGACTGCAAAGATGATAATAGCAATAATAAATGTCCAAATGATATTTATTATGTTTCTGTTTGGTGAAAGCCAGTTCTCTCACATTTTGCCTGATTCAAAAACTGATTGCAAAACAGTTTCATAAATAGATACAAGTTTGATTCTCATTGTCAGTTTCACCTTTGTTGAAGTATTTTTTCAGCTAGAAATCTGACCTAATTAAAATGCCCCAGACTTTTCTATTCTGGAATAAGATACATTTCCAAATTATCCGTAGTGTATAGTTGTCTTTTTGTGATAATTACACTTGTTAAACTGATATAAATTTTGCTAATTAAAAATAAAAATGAGTGTCTTCATATTGTGTTTTTAGAAATTGTGGCTAAAGTAAAAGAAGTTTCACAACCTGAGTGGGTCCCTCCTCCTGAAGCTACATTGGTTTTAACAAAAGAGAACTTTGATGAAACAGTGAATGAAGCAGACATAATTCTAGTTGAATTCTATGCTCCATGGTAAGAAAAAGTAGAATATTTTATCATACATGTCATAACTGTTTCCCTCCTTTGGCAGAACATCAAAAGCCAGCACAAGTTTGCTCTTCATAGATACTGTTTTCATGGTCACTTACTTCATGGTAAGTAGTTCATTTAAATTTAAAAATCCTGCAGTTTTTTTTAAAAACAGCTGACTTATACATCAAAAAACTTAAAACAGCTAATATTTCAAAGCTGTACTGTTAGGCCTGCCCCAGTCAGCCCCTTCAGGAAAGCAAGACTCCTGAATCCATTGAATTGAATCAAAATAATTTTTACTGAGAGAAACTGGTTGCAGTAAAGTCAAATGGAGTCTGAAGTTCCTGCGCAAAACAAACAATTCTTTGTCTGTCCCGACTGTGTTTGCTGGTGTAATAATCCTCAAAGACATGGTGAGAAGTTGCTATAGAAAGGGCCTGCAGTCCAGGTGACTACTGACAGTCTAGTGGAGCTGTCCATGCGTGCCTGACAGGATTTGGAAGAGGTCATTGGTTCCTGGCTCTTTGTAAACCTGAGCTGTTTCCTCCTGGGTTCTGCCACCTCCTTGGCTATCATTGTGGAGGAAGGGGGTACCCCTGGGGTCGGTGACTTGGCTTTCCTGGAGATTCTTGACCAGCTGGGCTAGCCAATGCTTGGTAGTGGTGTTGTCCTTTGGACCTTGGGCAAAGATGGTGTCTTTCAGCTGATCAGGAAGGCACTGCCTGAGGGTTTCCCATGCCCTTGGATTGTCGGAAAGGCAAAGGTAACAACGGACCACATGTTTCAGCAGCCTGGCAGAAGGCTCCTTGGAAAGTTGCAAGACCATTTTACCCAGTATCATTGCATCATGAGAAAATCACTCATAAGTCTGACAGATGTATGCCAATCCCGTATCATCTAATAGGATCTTCTGTAAAATAAAAGTAGCAACCATTTTGGAAAGTTCACTGCCAGACTCCATGATGTGCAAACATAAAGGGATAATTTCAGTTGTTAGTAGAAAATTGATAACTCCTTGTTCATCTGTTTTCACAAGAGCCCCAATTACCCCAAGACTTGTGAGTCGCAGATATTCAAAGGGACGAGTCTTGCTGACAGTGTGCAAGAAGGGATACAAGAAGAGAGGGATATGTGCAGCAAGGAAAGCTGACCTGGTTTCTGGATGTGATGCAACACATTGCAAAAGTGCCAGAGCATTGCATACTCTGTTGGATTGATGAGCTCTCAAAGTTGGTGGATTTATAGATGGGTAGATATTTACAATTTTCTGTAACAGAGCTGCAATTGTGCCAAATGAGTGCCATAACATTGGGGCAAGATCGAGGACAGACACTCGTTTTTTACTCAGCTCCAATAGTGCATTCTCACGAGTTTCAGGACTGGATAGTTCATTAATCCATTGGTAAATCATCTCTCGATCAACCTGTGCAAGTGCCATTGGCACCAGTGCAGCCGTGGCCAAACTCTGCATGGTCGGGACTTCTTTGAGATCAGGAAGCCGCTTCAACTTCAGTTGCTGACCAGTCCACCAGCAGTCAGTGTGATGCCCAGAAGATCTTTTAAGAATGCTGAGGTGCTAGGCACATAGCAGTTTACACTCAGGGCGCGACATCCTTGGAACCTGGTGAGAAACAGCTGGGAAGGAGTCCGTCCCATCTCAGAAGACAGTCATCTTCCCTAATTCTCAAGTGTACAGCAGAAGTGCTCCTGGGGGCTGGGGAGGGCAAAAACCGGCCGCGGGGAGGCCAAAAACTATTTTTTTTCTTGTTTTCCTCTTCAAAATCTTATATTCCGGTGCATCTTATAGTCCGAAAAATACGATAACTTATTTGGGGGAGAAACCATGTAGCGTTCACCCCTCGATTCAGGGGTATAGCTTGTATAAATGTATGGCCACACATATTTCATCAGATGGCATGTATAATATAAATATGCACAATTTCAGTCCACAAGTTGTGGCTTCTTCAGTGTAGATGTGAAATAACATGGCAACAACAGGCAACATACCACTTCCATAAATACTGTGTATATTTACATCCACGACCAATTGCAAACTGCTATGTAAATAATAATTTGCAACACTATTATATCAAAATATACATTTAAATAACTTTTACCTAAAAAGATAACAGTAACATTTTTCCTTTTAAAAATGGAGAAAATCTTGTTTTATCTTCCACTTGAAATGCTTTTTTTTCTTTGTCATTGTGTTTAAAAAATTCACAGAAAACTTTTGGGAACTTTTTAAACAGAATTTCTCTCTCTTTAATCTCTTTCTGCCTTTCTTCTGATATAGGTGCGGGCATTGTAAAAGATTAGCTCCAGAATATGAAAAAGCAGCTATGGAGCTTAGCAAGCGTATTCCTCCTATCCCTCTAGCAAAAGTTGATGCTATTGCTGAAACAGAACTTGCAAAGAGATTTGATGTATCTGGATACCCTTCTCTTAAGATCTTCCGCAAGGGCAAATCTTTTGTCTACAATGGGCCAAGAGAAAAGTATGGTATGGTGAACTTTGTTTTTTCAGTCATAAGATGATACTAAATGGATGCTTTTCTAGACAATAATAAGAGACTATTTTTGTTTTCAGGGATTGTTGATTACATGATAGAACAGAGTGGCCCTCCATCCAAACAAATACAGGCCATTAAACAAGTACAAGAATTTCTGAAAGATGGAGATGATGTTATTATTATTGGTGTTTTTAAGGAAAGCCAAGATCCAGCCTATCATCTCTATCAAGATGCAGGTACATTTTTCTTTTATTATGATTGAAAATATTGTTCAATATTAGCATATAGAAATTGCTTTGTAAAGGTTTTTGTGAATGCAGAGTAATAGAAAAATATTCTTCAAACTGTAAATAAGAAAATTAAATAATACCATGCAGTCTTCATTTTTTATAATTGCAGTGCCATGTTAATTCTCAAAGGACTGTTACTTCAGTTAATAACCTGTTGCTGGTTTACTAAAATGGGGCAACATAATTTTCCTGTCTTTTTCAAAGAAAAACATAATACTGTACACACATTGGAAAAAATTGAGATAAAGGAGAAGGCAAGAAAGACACAGAACTAGGTGTGGATGCAGAGAATGCAAACAAATGCAGAGAATGGGAAATGTGAGGATTTATTCAGTGGTGGGATTCAAATAATTTAACAACCGGTTCTCTGCCCTAACGACCGGCTGGGTAGGCGTGGCTGGATGGTCATGTGACTGGTTGGGCGTGGCCAACTCGACATCACTCATGTCCAGTGCCTTGCCTCACCCGGCCACGCTCTGCCATGCCTCATTCCTCCCCTCCCAGCCACTGCTTGTCACGCCCAGCCTCTCCTCGACTTACGACCACAATTGAGCCCAAAATTTATGTTGCTAAGTGAGAAATTTATTAAGTGAATTTTGCCCCATTTCATAACTTTTCTTGCCTCATTTGTTAAGTGAATCACTGCAGTTGTTAAATTAGTAACATGGCTGTTAAGTGAATCTGGCCTCCCTGTTGACTTTGCTTGTCAGAAGGTTGCAAAAGGGGATCACATGACCCTGGGAAACTGCAGAAATGTGAGTCAGTTGTCAAGCATCTGAATGTAAATCACATGACCATGGGGATGCTGCAACGGTCATAAGCGGGAAAAATGGTCATAACTCNGTATGAAAAACGGTCATAAGTCACTTTTTTCAGTGCCATTGTAACTATGAATTGTCACTAAATGAACTGTTGTAAGTCAAGGATTACCTGTACAAAAATACAAAAAGCTTCTTTGCTTGCAAAAAGCTGCCCTAAATACCAATCATTAGATTAGAAATGGGGGAATACACACTGAAGATCAGGATAGCCACAGCCATCATGGAAACCTAAACCATTCTGTCCAAATACCTTCCTTTTCATCAGCAATACCCGCAATCCTGTAGTTACAAATCAGGCAGGGTGCCAGAGCGCCTTGAGGAATTAAAATAGTTAAAATGCAATTATAACTATCAGCAGCCAACTCTTGCTCATAAAGTGAAAACTTTTAGCAGAGAGGTCATTTAAGCTCTCCAGAAAGTTGGTGGGCATACTTGGGCTACAAAATGCCGAGCTAATGAGACAAATTAACAAAGTATATAAGGGACCCAGGTTCAAGTCTCTGCCCTCCCAAGCTTGCCAGGATCACAATAAAATTAGTACATGCCACAGATATCTCAATAAACTTCAAGCCTGGTGCCATGTTACTAAGCTTTATTATCACGAGAGAAAACGAAAACGAATTGGAGGGAGGATCCATATCCCTACCTATTTTTTTTTAAATCTTACTATCAGTGAGCAATCATGTGCCTTGGCCACTCTGAAGCAATGCAAGAGACTCCTGTCCCAAAGGTGTTTTTTCAAGAGGCAACTGAACTTTCTGGAAACCAAGAAAGTCCAATGGCCTCTTGAAAAAAAGCACCTTTGGGACAACCATGACCTGGATGACTAAAGAATTCCCATAGACAAGAGACTTCTGTGCTCAGTTAACGGACAAAGCACCCTTTCCCACCCAGGAGAAGCAATCCTTAGATCCATTTGCACCACTTAAAGATACCAGCTGGTCTCACTCACCTCACAAGATATCCTAAGGAAATCATCCAGATTTAAGGAAAGATCATTGGAGGGAAGAGGGAAAGACGCAGTTTGAAAAATATTTTTTTTTCTAGGCAGCATTGCTTAACTTGATCAGGCAGGCAGCGGCAGTCCAAAAAGATTACCTCATTGCTTTCCCATCGGATTGGGGGGGGGAGACCTCCCAAAGCCCTATTTTTTTGTAACAAACAAACAAAGAAGCCAAAGACTAGCCAGATCGCTCCATTTAGAGAAGATTACGGATCCAGGGAAGAAAGAGGCCCATGGTCACCCCCTCCCACCCTTAATTGGGGAAGAAGGAAGCAAGGAGTGGCTGGGAAGGGATTCAGCCGTGTTGGAAGTACACCCCAAAAGGACAGTGCCAGGAACCACTAAAGCAGTGTAAAAAGCTTAAAACAACCCTTCCTCTTTAATAAAGTCAAGCCCCGAATAAAAGTACCAGCAAAGGAAAAAAACTCCAGAGAAGCCGCTCAGGCTATAGAAAGTCTGGGTGTACTGCCAAGAACCATTAACAGCTGTTACAATGTAACAAGGCTTAACCACAGAGGCAGTTTCAGAAAACATTGAGCAGGGCAATAAAGATAAGCAGGATTAGGCTAGAAACAACACACAGAGGCACACCAGAATGTCGCCTTCCTGACAGGATTTAACCTCATAAGGTGGGAAAAACAAAAGGCTGTTGGAAGGAGATTTCTTCCAACAGCCGGTTCGCTGAACTGCTTGGAAAGTTAGCTACTGGTTCTCCCGAACCAGTGCAAACCAGCTGAATCCCACCACTGGATTTTTTCATTCAATTACAGATAGTCCTCAACTTGCAACAATTCATTTAATGACCATTCAAAGTTACAACAACACTGAAAAAAGTGATTTATGACCATTGTTCGCAGTTACAACTTTTGCAGCATCCCATGGGCATGTGATAAAAATTCAGATGCTTGACAACTGGTTCATATTTATGATGGTTGCAGTGTCCTGGAATCATGTGATCACTTTTTGTGACTTTCTGACAAGCAAAGTCAATGAGGAAACCAGATTCACTTAACAGCTGTATTACTAACTTCACAACTGCAGTGATTCACTTACCAACTGTGGCAAGAAATGTCATAAAATGGGGAAAAACTCAACAAATGTCTCACTTAGCTCCATTGTGGTCATTAAGTCGATGACTACCTGTATATCCCACTTTGTTATAAACAACTCAAGATAGTATATCTAATACCCCTTCCTCCTCCTATTTGCCCACAACAGCAATCCTGTGAGGTGGTATAGAAGATGACTGGCCCAAGGCCACCCAACTGGTTTTCATGCCTAAAGTGGGAGTAGAATTTGCAGTCTCCTGGTTTCTAGCTTGGTGCCTTAAAAACCAGATCAAACTGGTTCTCAATTATATTTAATTATTTTAAATTTTAATTACATTTTATTTATTAATATTTTAATTAATTATTTTACTTATCCTAATTAACACTTTGATGATGAAACCCTGGGAAAAAGCAATAATGTGCAAAGTATTCAGATTTTTCAAACTCAGAATCTCCTAATTTTTCTGTAGAATTTTTCCCTAATGCTTTGGGTTTTCCTTTTCAGCTAACAGCTTGAGAGAAGATTACAAATTCTTCCACACTTTTAGCAGTGAAATATCAAAGTTCCTGAAAGTAGATCCTGGAAAACTGGTGATCATGCAGCCTGAAAAATTTCAATCGAAATATGAGGCCTCAGTACATATTTTGGATATAAAAGTGAGTAGCTATGATAAGTCCATATTAGAACCAGATCTGGCTTATTCCTTTCACAGTTTTTTTTGTATCCCCTGATTTGTTGTGTTCCAGATTACTTTTTAGAACTATAGAAGTACTTCTTTCAGCTGATCCAGCCTGCAAATAATGCAGGTTTGCTGTTTCATGTGGGTCTTTCTTGTGTTTGAACTAGTGAAGTTGGATGCAAACATCTAATGGGATTCTATACCTGTAATCATAAACTTAAATGAAGTTATACACTGGTATGCATTCATGCATATAAACATACCCAAATGTTCACAAATCATGAAATCCAGAATATTTAATGTGGTCAGTGCAAATCATAAAATATTTTATGGCCTTTAATCCTCAATTTTGGCATGAATTTTAATTAAACTCCTTAATGTGCTTTCAGAAAAGGTTGAAAGCCCACTTATTTTCAATAGCTGCTTCTTGAACTACACTTCTGACTAATTTAAGTTTAACTCTATATTTGTATGGGATGGGGTGTAACCTCTTTCCAACTACTCTCTTTCTACAAACAAAAAAAAGATTGTTTAAAAAGATTTATAGATAATGATAGATGTTTTTAAAAGCTTAGTATTGTATGGCAATCCAATACTAAGGTCAAGGAAAGATTTCTATGGATTGAAAGGAGGGAGGGACCCTTGGGGCTAAATCTTCTTTGAATATTTTTCAGTTAACACGTCTTTTCAGCTTTTGTGAATGAATAAATCTCAATAACCTACATAAAATATAAAAATATTTATAAAATATAAAATATCTCTGTTAGGATTTGTGTATGAATATTCTCCATAATGAAGTCTCTTGTAATAAGCTTCATTACGAAGTAATGAAGTAAGAATTTTTGTTGCTGTAAACAGGAATCTACTGATGTTGCAGAAGTGAAAAACCATGTGGTGAAACATGCCCTACCTCTTGTTGGTCATCGCAAGACTGCTAATGATGCTAAGAGATATGCCAAGAAGCCCTTAATAGTTGTTTATTATATGGTAGACTTCAGCTTTGACTATCGTGTTGGTAGGTATAACTATAAAGTAATTTTCTTAAAATATTTAGTATAATATCATCTACTAATCTATAAATGGTCTGTTTGGTACTTCCAGCTACCCAGTATTGGCGAAATAAAGTTTTAGAGGTGGCTAAGGACTTTCCAGAGTACACTTTTGCAATTGCTGATGAAGAAGACTACTCTTCAGAAATAAAAGATTTGGGATTGGTTGACAGTGGAGAAGATGTTAATGTTGCCATATTTGATGAAGCTGGTAAAAAATATGCCATGGAACCAGAAGAATTTGATTCTAATATACTTAGAGAATTTGTTTTGTCATTCAAAAAAGGTAAACGGTCTTGGATTTAGGTATACAGTTGGGTACCTGCATACTAGAAGCTGCAGAGGAAACAAAGATGGGACAAAGATTTCCCATCTTTTTTTCCCCTGCAGCTTCTGCATGCCCAGGCTAAAAAGGAAGGCCAGAAGCTGCAAGAGGGGAAATGAAGGTGCAACAAAGCTTTTCCCAGCTTTATTTCCCTCACAGCTTCTAGAGCACCTGGGCTAGAAAGAAAGGCACTGTGACAGAACAGCAAGCTTCTCTGTTGCTTGGCAACCTAGGCTTTGTTGCTAGATAATGTTTGTAGGCTGCTCCAAAAATGGGCCTTATTTCCTGGACAGGCTACCTGGCCTAGGAAAGGACCAGTTTGCTATTTTTCCCTCATGCAATCTGTGGCATTTCCAGAAAGAGATCTACAGTAAAAGCTAAGTGAGTGATTGGTGGCAGTGAGCGGAGAGGACTGTGTGGAACCGGTGGGTGGCAAAGCAGGTTGAATACCTGCGGGAACCCAGCAGAGCAGGATGGGGGGGAGGAGAAACAGTTGGGGGTGACAGGACACTGCAGGAGTCATAACTTTGAAGCTGGATCGTAAGTAGAATGGGGGGATTGTGTTCTAACTTTGAATGATTGCTAAGTGACTGGTCATGAGTTGAAGAACACCTGTATAGTCTGATGATCAGGAAAAAGTGTTTTGTGTTTGATTTAAAGAACCAGTAAAAATACTAGCAAGGAACAGCTTATGTGGGGACTGTAATTTTGCAAGTGGGAATAGCATGGGTGTGGTGTTGGTATAACAATGCTTTTCTATTTCCTTTGTAGGTAAACTAAAGCCCATTGTGAAATCCCAGCCAATACCAAAAAATAACAAAGGTCCAGTGAAGATTGTAGTTGGTAAAACTTTTGAATCCATAGTAATGGATCCAAATTCAGATGTTCTTATAGAGTTCTACGCTCCCTGGTGTGGGCATTGCAAGAAACTAGAGCCCATCTATATGGAATTGGGTAAAAAATACAAAAATCAGAAAAAATTAATAATTGCTAAAATGGATGCAACTGCTAATGATGTCACAAATGACAGTTATAAAGTGGAAGGTTTCCCCACCATCTATTTTGCTCCCAGCAACAGCAAGAAGAATCCAATTAAATTTGAAATTGGGGAAAGAGATTTGGAGAACTTGAGCAAATTTGTTGAAGAACATGCCACCAAATTAAGCATAACAAAAGATGAACTTTAAATAGAACATTTTTCAGATTTAAGAAAAAGTCAGTGCTAACTTACTGAAAGTGGAGGAGCAGTGCAGCATCTGGAACAAAGGGGGTTTGAGGTGGAAAAACATTGCAGTATGAGATTTTTGTATTATAAAGCAAATTTGAACACTTCACTTTTTGATGTGAAATTTTATTAGTTTAACAGTTTTGATGTAAGACAAATACATTTTTGTGACATGTTCTCAATTCTTTTCTCGCTACATGAAAACAAAGAAACTTTCTCAACCAAATCAATGTTTGTTCTAATTTCACGTGATTTCTTAATGGGAAGAAGGTGATATGAACATAAATGCACATGGTCAAACACACAGCAATATATGAACTGATTTCTATCCTGGTCCTATACTTTCTGTATCTATGCAAAACAAATTTTAGATAGCAATAGTGTCTGTACTTTATTTTAACAAGTGATCACCTGCATTCATACTTCTTGTGAGATTTATTTTTAACAATTGTTACAAGATAAAAGCAATTCTAAGGTTACAAGATGTTTGTTCATAATTATTGCTTAATCACAGTAAAGTACCATTACATTATAACTTATCAGATGTTTGAGTGAAACTCATATATTGCAGGCTATATCCAAAAGGAAATATTTAAAATATGGGAAACCAGTGCACATTCTCTTCAGTTGTATATTCATGGACTAGTTTTTTCACCTTTATAAATCAACACTTTAGCATCCTGTAAAAGACATTAATCTGAATATTTGTTGAATTTTGTTGTTAGAAATTAAAACCTACATTTTGTGATCAAAAGTTCTGTGATGGCACATTAAGTCACAGTAGCAACTCCATTCTTGTAATCTTAACAGAGTAACAGAATAGCAGAATTGAAAGGGACTTTGGAGGTCTAGTTCAACCCCTGTTCAAGCAGGAGGGCCTATACCATTTCAGACAAATGGCTGTCCAGTCTTTTCTTAAAAGCCTCCAATGATGGAGCACCCACAACTTCTGAAGGTTCCACTGATTAATTGCTCTCACTACTCATCTTCATACAAAAAATAAGTAATCTGATGTATTTTTAGAAGAAATAAAACAGGAAATATAAATAACAAAATTAAATTTTAGCAAGCACTTTTAAAAATTGAAAAAATAAAAATATTTCTAATATATAATTTTGCATACTTGATAACGTCTGAAGTAGCATATTATAATGTAATCACAACATAATCAGAAAGCTTTTATGTTCTTCAGCAATCTACATCTGGCTGAAAGTCAAGCAGAAATTAGAGTGAGGGAAGGACAATATATTGTGCTTTTCCTTCTTCAACTATGCATCAAAATCTACAGATGTCAGTGCTCTGAAGATTTTCTACCAAAGTAAAGTGATTCCCTTAAGTTTTATCTTCACTTTTCATTTTTTAAACATATTTTTTTTATAAATGAGCCCCATATTTCATTATATTTGTCCATAGAAAGTTTACATCTTTAAGCAGTCCACTTATATAAAGTGCAATCAGATCCTCAACCCATTGAATGAAAGGGCCATATCTTTGTCTTCCTAATGCTGCAATTTAAGTCTTTTGATCATAGTAATGGTACAGAAAATCCATTTATGTTGTCAAATTCCAAGTATTAGCTATGTAGTTCAAAACGATATTGTCATCTGAAAATTTTAACTTTTGTTGTAGTCGTATTTATATAATTCCCTACTTTCTCCCACTAGCACTCATAACATTACATCTGTAAATAGATCTTTGTAGAAATCTATGTTTTAAAGAATAATTATCCTTATATCTCCAACAAAATGCAGTTTTTCACAACCCTTTTCTGTACAAGCATAACAGAATCCAATAAATTCTGAATATTATAAATAATAGCTGAATTTGTTAAGAATTGAAGACAAGAGAACCTGAAGAACACTGTTTGAATAAACTAATTCTTGTAGTGCTCTGTGGAAGTTAGATATGTATTACAAGGAGAGTATGGTTCAACTAAACTTGAAGTAATCAACAGTATCAATGTGATTCCTCATATTTCAATCTGATCTTTTTTTTCAGGGAAATCCTGGTGCTGTCTCCACATTGGCAGGTGGCAGTATATAGTCTTAGATCAGCGGTTCTCAACCTGTGGGTCGTGACCCCTTTGGGGGTCAAACGACCTTTTCACAGGTCGCCCAGTGCGCTAGCCCACCATCTTGGAAATGCTCCCAGTTCGGCCGTGCCTGCGGGTCGCCGGACAGCTGGTAGCCACGGAAGCGGGAGACTTCGCCCACCCACCCGGACGCCGCCATTTGAGTTCTTTTACCCTCTGCGCATGCGCAGAACGCTTTGCGCATGCGCAGAGGGTAAAAGAACTCAAATGGCGGCATCTGGGCGGGTGGGCGAAGTCTCCCGCTTCCGTGGCTACCGGCTGTCTGGCGACCCGCAGGCACGGCCGAACTGGGAGCATTTCACCCCTGGTGCCACGCCCCCTTTGTCACCTCATCGCGCGTGGGGAGGGGGAAGGGCGGGGGTCGCAGCGGCGGGGTCGCGGCATTAAAAAGGTTGAGAACCACTGTCTTAGATGATTTATAATACTAAGCCCTAAGTACTAATTACATGGGGACAAGCCTGGGAACTCCAGGCGTATTAGCTAGACTGGGAAGTTAAAAAAATATCCCTAAAAATCCAACAGGTCATATTCATAAAGCAGCCAAGAAAACTGCAGAGACATCAGGAATCAAGCTTAACTTGAGAACACATTCACCATGCTTTAGCTATAGAATTTTGGAAATCCTCACTTGCAAACAGGTAGAGAGATGCAAACTGAATTTTCTCTTAAGGTTTGCATCTGATTTGGGCACACAACAAGGTAGTATTCTGTGTTTCTGATAGGTTTGATTATTCATAAGCCTTTTATTTTTTGTGAAAAAAAATAGACTGAATGCCAGAACTTAGTAAATCTTGATAGTTTCTTCCAGTGCTATATATAGTATTTTATTTCTACCCATAACCACCTTATTTTGGTTGAAACAGTAATCTCCATTAGACAGCATCATCGAAAAATGCTGTAATACTACAGGTAGTCTTCAACTTACAACCACAACTGAGCCCAAATTTCTGTTGCTAAGTAAGACAGTTGTTAAGTGAGTTGTGCCCCATTTTGTGACCTTTTTTGCCACAGTGAATCACTGCTGTCGTTAAGGGAATCACATGGTTGTTAAGCAAATCTGGCTTCCTCCTTTGACTATGTCAAAAGCTGGCCAGGAAGATTACAGTGATCATATGATTCCAGGACTGCAAATATCATAAATACATGCAGTTGTCAAGTGCCCAAATTTTGATCATATGACCATAAGGAAGCTTGTTTCATAAGTGTGAAAACTGGTCATAACTCACTTTTGTCAGTGTCCTTGTAACTTTGGTCTCGAAACAAATGGTTGTATGCCTGCCTCTGATTATAGTTGGAACTGCCCTCGTTATTTCCTGCTCAACTACGCTATGCTAATCAGGAATAGTATTAACCACAATCCTTTTAATTAACATAAGAAAACTTAAGTAAAAGATAAAATCTGTACTCAGATATATAGGTGCCATAAGTATTACAAATTACAAAAAAAAAAATTCTATCTGGAATAACAAAATTATGATCTTTCAGTAACTGAAGCAAGCTAAACCATTTAAAGGCAGCTAAACCATAGACAAAAGCATTTACACCCTTAATGCATTTGCAGCTATGTTATCGGAGAACTGAAGAGATATAATTGTGGTAAATCAAAAGACTAGTCAAGGGCAGTAGTGGGAAAGGGAGAAAGAGAGAACAAGGAGATCAATCTGTAACTGACGGTGAACAATCAATTGAAATTGAAATTATCCACTACTCTCGGACCAGTCAGGACTTGATCTAAGGACACTTTCTATTTATATGTCTTTTATTTCGTTATTTTTCAAGATAGAGTGAAATTGTACTACAGTCAGTCTTTTTTTTTTAATGATACAGTAGATGTGTTTAAATACAATTAACCAACACAACAAGGCAAATGTATTTTGAACCATATATAAACTTGCATATGAATCCTCTGTTTCATACCCTCATGCATGATGGGAAACCAATATGCAAAAATGTAACTGAGATAGTCCCAGCCCCGAAACTACGAAGAACAGCTGTAGTGGATATGTGTATGCTCCAGTTCTGTAGGCTTTTTATACCTGCTACACATATGTGTAAATTAGTATAAATAAATAATTGCTACCATATTTCTTGTTAGGGCAGTTTAATGGATAATATTGGCTATTTTGCTGACAAAATACTGCTCAAACTGTAGTTTCTTTGGTATATAATAACAATATAGAATTCACCCCATTTCATTCTCCCGTTGTCTACTGTGAGGACTCAACAGACCTCAGTATCATGGAAGATAAACCATTCTTTTGTTCTTGGCTGATGGATTTTGGTACTCTTGGTCTGTGAAATTGGTCTGTAAGCAGTTTTGAGGGGATGATTATAGATTCAATCAAGTCGTCCCTTTGAATTTCAAGGCATCAGATTAGGTACCTTTTAAAGATTCAAAGTGAATTTAAAAATTTAGTGGATCTCCTGGTTTTGCAGTCTCTAACAGCATTGCAGCTTGCTTGCTTTCCCATGGAAAACAGGAGGCTGAATGATATGATTCTTGAATAAACATTACATAGCAAGGCAAATTTCTAAACTGCAGTAGTGCCTGACTGAACAGTTGGGGAGTCATGTTCTGAAAGAGAAACTCAGATTGTTCATCTTTTTAAATTTGGTCTGCTCTTATGAGATTCTGCCTTTCCGCAAATCTGTACCTTATTCTTCGATTTCCTGAATGTTTATTTCTATGTTGTCTAAACTCTGTATAGCATTTGACTTTGGTTGGCTCAGGGCCCTCTTTTATTGCCTTTCATTTTACCACTTTCTCTTTAAAAAGTAGCAACAAAACTTTGTCTATGTCCTTCCTGCTAGTTGTTGGTCTTTGGGGTTGGCATGTAAATGAATGTCGACATTGGTTGTTATTCTAAGACAGTGTGCTTGCTTACTATATTACTGTACCATATAATACAGTACCATACTACTTCAATTACTCTGTAATATGCATGGCAGGGGTGAAATGTTCCCGGTTCGGGCATGCCTGCCGGTCGTCGGAGAGCCAGTAGCGACGGCAGCGCTAGGCTTCGCCCACCTGCCCGGACGCCGCCATCTGGGTTCTTTTACCCTCTGCGCATGCGCAAAGCGTTCTGCGCATGTGCAGAGGGTAAAAGAACCCAAATGGCAGCGTCCGGGCAGGTGGGCGAAGCCTAGCACTGCCGTCGCTACTGGCTCTCCGACGACCGGCAGGCACGCCCGAACTGGGAGCATTTTACCCCTGATGCATGGTATTTCTTGCATGGTATACTATAGACCAGCGTTGGCAAACCTTTTCGGCACTGAGTGCTGAAATGGGAGCGTGCACCAGAAACCAGAAAAGCAGATGATATTCCAGTTTCTGGCACGCATGTGCGTGCGAAGATCAGCTGTCCGGTGCGCATGCGCCAGCTCCGCCTGGCCTTTCGAGGGTCCTCACACCTCCCTGCCCATCCCCCTGCCCGCCCCCCGGGTCCCCCTCAGAGTGGTGGGACATCCCCACCAACGACCCGGTTCCACAGCCCTGGACAGGGAGAGGAATGCTGCCTCCCTCCGCTGGAAAGCTGGAGCCCCTTCCCAGCCTCAGAGGTAAGGGCGTCGGCATTCCCGGGGCTCAGGTTGGGAGACCAGCAGGCGGGAGAGCTTTGCCCCAACTCTGGCTGGGATGAAGCCCCCCCAGCCCACCACTGAGAAGCCAGAGCAGCCCCCCCCTTCCCAGCCGGCGCACCTCTTGCCCCTTGACGGCATTTTCATGATGCACTCTCCTCTGGTCCTCTTGGGGCAGCTCACCTCCCTGATGGCGGCTCCTCCTTTTCCTCCTGGGTGGAGCGGCAGTGTGAGAACCGCTGCTGTCCCCTCGCAGTGGCAGGAGCAGCGGGTGGGACGGCCGGCTGCCCAGCCAGCAAACCCTGCCCCACTGCCCCGTGTGCCCGAGCTGGCCAGGTGCTCCGGACCGCGGATGCGCATCAGTGCCACAGGCTGGAGGGCTGGGGCCGTGCAGAAGCCCGCTTGGGTGGGGAGGGAGGGAAGCAGGGGTGAAATGCTCCCGGTTCGCTTGTGCCTGTCGGTCGCCATAGAGCCGGTCGCCAAGGTAGCGCGAAGCTCCGCCGACCCACCCGGACGCCGGCGTTTGGGTTCTTTTACCCTCTGTGCATGCACAGAATGCTTTGCGCATGCACAGAGGGTAAAAGAACCCAAATGGCGACATCTGGGCGGGTGGGTGGAGCCTCACGCTACCTTGGCGACCGGCTCTACGGCGACTGACAGGCACGAGCGAACCGGGAGCATTTCACCCCTGGAGGGAAGCCCCAGCCCACCCGTCCTGGCTGGCAGCTCTGCTCCCCTTGCTTTTCTCTGTTCCGGCGTGCCGGCCACATGATCTTCGCACGCGCATGCATGCCAGAAACCGGAAGACCAGGTGGCATCTTCCCGGTGCGCATATGCGCACCAGGTGGCTGCTCTTTCGGTTTCTGGTGCTCCCACGCGTGTGAAGACCAGCTGGCCGGCGCACTGGAACCCAGAAGAGGAATGGGCGACGGCTCCGCGTGCCCGAAGAGATGGCTCTACATGTGCTATAGGTTCACCATCACGGCTATAGACACTCTGATAATACACGTACCTAAATCTTTTTTAATGAAAAAAACAACAGCAAATAAATGGCACATAGCACATTATTCACAGAATAATCTTGTTAATCAACAGAGAAGTAGTCTGAGGATAGTAAATAGTTTGGTCTTTAATAAAGTTTTAATTTTTTTTATTTCTAGGAGACATTTTTGTATTAGTTCTGCCCAGCTATTCAACAGGCTGTTTGTTGGACACTTTGGGGGCCACTTGTCTTCTCTCATGCCCATTGTCAACATGGGGAAGAGTTTAAAAAAATGTCTTGAAAAAGTTTCTTGCTAAAACAAGGCCATCTAAAGTGTCATCTAAAGTGCCATCTAAAGTGTCAACCATTCCTGCCTTTTTCATCCCATTCTGTTAAAACAATGAAAAACTGCAGATCTGTTTAGTGCTTGCCATCATAGGTTATTATTAAAGCTTTTATTGGATTAAATCTCAGCTTAATTCCAAATAAATTTTGCTACCTTCAAAATATGAATTTGAACTCAATCATGACTGATTTGTACATCCTAGAAAAATGTGACTAAAGGACTATTGGAAGATATTGTCACTGCGACTTGGTAATACTCCACAAATTGCAAGATAAAATAGAAATGTATTTTAAAAACTGAAAATTTAAGTTTATGCTAATCAATTGTGATCTTCATATATGAAAAAATATACTTTAGAATTATATTAATATCAATGATGACTATATTTAATTGCAGGGTGGGACCTGACTAACCTGATTCACATATTTCACTAATCATATAATGCTAATCTCTAAAGTATTGACAAACTACAATGTTTGACTTTGTGCTGACTCAAAGGCTAACAATCCACAGTCTTGCTCAACACAATGCATTAAGCACATTAAAATATTTCTAACAGCAGAAGAGAATATCTTTAGCTTGGGGTTGAACTCTAATATCCTTGGTGCTCTCTGAGCTTGGTTATTTGCTTGCAGAAATGTCAACATGCAACTAGGTAATATCAGTGCTAGGAAGTATCAGGTTTGGTTTTTCTTTATATACAGTAACTTGTCCTGCCAGTGTTGGTGGGGAAATGGTTTTTCTTCTTGACCAAGCTAAATCTAAAATTGCTAG
The DNA here is from genome assembly GCA_003457575.1 of Thermophis baileyi. NCBI lineage: Eukaryota > Metazoa > Chordata > Lepidosauria > Squamata > Dipsadidae > Thermophis > Thermophis baileyi. The sequence continues at coordinate 892,856 of QLTV01000047.1, read as the reverse complement.
GGAATTCTTGGAAGCTTGGCATTCAGAAATATCAACCATCAATAGACACATAGAGATAAACCACATTTACCCATCATTCAAAAGATACCATAAAATGTACTACCAGGCTTCAATACTTACTTGGGTGAAAGAATGGATTGGATTGAGGCACAAAAGATTATTGACCTTGGAGGGACATGATCTCCAACTTGGGTTGGCAAAAAAACAAAATACATAGCTATTTCCAAAGACATTACATTAGGAATGCACTATTATTAATATGGGAGAAAATTAAAGAACAACACTATTTGAAAATACCGGTCTGGCTCTCCACAATGGAGGCACTGATTTATCCAAATGTTATTGATATGGAGAATATTACTAGATATAAAGATATTTTAAATGAAAAGGGGGAACTTAAAACTAAACATGAATTGAGTGATCAAGGGCAGGGGTGAAATCCTCCCGGTTCGGCCCGGTTCGGGCGAGTAGGTAGAGGTTGCAGTGGCTGGTTCGGAGAACAGGTAGCGATGGCAGCGCGAGGCTCTGCCCACCCGCCCCGACATAATCACTTCCTGGTTTTTTAAAAAACTTTTAAAAGCATTTTTCCCTGCCAGTTCCCCTGGAAAGAAAGAAAGAAAGAGAGGGGGGGGAAGGGAGGGGGGGAGGGAAGGGAGAAAGAAAGAAAGAGAAAGGAAGC
>QLTV01000047.1:855688-882767 GCA_003457575.1 Thermophis baileyi | reverse complement strand
AGTGGCTAGTGACCATAATTTGGATAAGGAGCTGGTCCTGAAAGATTTTTCAAAAATTATGCTTAGAGGTTTAGCTATGGCTGTGGACAGCTTTTTTAAGAAGTATGCACATAGTGCATTAGGTCCAATAGATAGAGATGGTTTTAGGTTGTGTAATGCCTTTTCAACGTTATCTTCTGTAAAATCGATTTGTGTTAGAGTGTTGTAATTGTTTGTCGTACGACTAGGAAATAGTGGGCATGAGCCATTGCTGTTTACAAAGACTGAGCCGAAGAATGTGTTAAAGAGGTTGGCTTTAACGGCTTCATCATTATAGTCTTTACCATTAGGTCCTTTAAGGGGTGGGATGGATCTCGAGTCTTTGAGTTGGTTGTTTACATTAGTAAACATTAGTAAATTAGTTTGTAACAAAGGCAATGTAGATCTCTTTTCAAGAATCTGTATCATAATAATCACACTTTGAAAATAAACAGCATTAGCAGCCATGAAGAATAATGAATAATACTCCCTGGTTTAAATTGACATAATATCAAAGTGTCTATAAGAGGCAAATGGAGATTGGCGGCATTTTTGTATAATAAACACATATTATTCACATTTTGGAAAACACCAACATTTAAGTCGAAGTTTAACACATTATTTAATCAAAACTACTTTTGCTTTTTCAGTCTCTTTACTCTTTATGTTCAGCTGATATTCTTCCAAGCATAATAGCAGAGAACAAAACCCTGCAGTATTTCACAATGGGCTTTTCCCTGACTTTGTGAGTTTGGGTATCAAAAGTTAATGTACTGTAAAGTGCCTAATATACAGCTGGATTGAGACAGAATATAAATTCCATAAATAAATATGTAAATAAATAAAATAGATCAAAATACTTGTTCCAAATTAATAGCTATATATAGTCAGACAAATACATTCTTGATTTAATTGGTTTGACCCAACTGTGTAGGTTAGTTCCAGGTCAGATTGCAAGAAAAAAACTAGAGGTAAAGCTAAGTAGATGCAGAAAAAGTAGTTTTGGGGGGGGTGGGGGGGCACCAAAAGACCAGTCAAGGTTAGCAGTGGGGTGGAACTTAGAAGGGTTAGTGAAACTAACAGTAATAATTTCTGGTAACCCACTACTTTCGGACCAGCCAGAAAAAAAGACTTGCCCGGTTTCTATATATAGTTCTCAAGATGTGGTTTTGTTAAGTTAGGATGATTAATTTTTAATAAACAAATCAAAAGAAAAACTGGTGTGTGGTTTCAGTGCATATGAGAAACTAGAAATAGGTGACTGGATTAGCTTGTCTTTTATAGCAAAATCAAGAAATAACACTATTGTATTTCAGAAACTGCATGATGGGAAATGTAAGTTAATGAAAAGCAGTTTCTCTTCTTCTGTATATTCTGAAAAGATGTTCCGGATAACAAATTTATAGCTTTGGAAAAGAAATAAGGTGAAAGTTATGACATTATATAATGTATTTGAGAGATTTATTTTTCCAAACCATAGAAATAGTCTCTGTATTTGCACACTTTGAAAAGTAGATAATTCTCCATTGCTAATACATACAATGCTAAAAGGGTTATACTGAAATTACAGCAGATGGCAGTAATGCATAGTTATCTCCGTATCTATTCTGCTTTGCTCTTCATACTAGGTTGAACACAGAGATCTAGAAATAACATTGGTGTTCTCAATTTTGGGAAAGGACAGGCAGTATTTCACCTGAGGAAAAAAAATCATTTTTTAAAATAACACACAACTTTCATATCATTTAGCAATATTTTATTTAGCAATATCGCACAACTTTCATGCCATTTTGCAATATCATTTTATTTAGCAATATCACACAATTTTCATATCATTTATAACTTTATTATATTTAGCAATATCACACAACTTTTATATCATTTAGCAAAGTTACTGCTCAATAGCAGTAACTATGAGAGGGATCTTGGAGTCCTAGTGGACAATCACTTAAAGATGAGGCAGCAATGTGTGGCAGCAGCCAAAAAAGCCAATGCAATTCTAGGCTGCACTAACAGAGATAGAATCAAGATCATGTGAAGTATTAGTACCAATTTATAAAGCTTTAGTAAGACCACACTTAGGATATTGCGTCCAGTTTTGGTCACTGTATTATAAAAAAGATGTAGAGACTCTGGAAAGAGTGCAGGAAAGAACAACAAAGATGATTAGAGGGCTGGAGGTTAAAACATATGAAGAACGGTTGCAGGAATTGGGTTTGTCTAGTCTAGTGAAAAGAAGGACTAGGGGTGACATGATAGCAGTGTTCCAATATATGAGGGGCTCCCACAAAGAACAGGGGTCAACCTATTTTCCAAGACAAGAAACAATGGATAGAAACTAATCAAGGAGAGAAGCAACCTAGAACTAAGGAGAAATTTTCAAACAGAACAATTAACCACTGGAACAGTTTGAGTTCAGACGTTGTGGGTGCTCCGTCACTGGAGGCTTTAAGAAGAGATTGGATAGCCATTTGTCTGAAATGGTGTAGAGTGTCCTGCTTGAGCAAGGGGTTGGATTAAAAGACTCTGTTACATACGGAGGTACGTAGCCAGAATTTGCATACACCTCCCGGATTGGCTAAACCAACGATGGGAAAAATAAACCGCTGTCAGTGGCCAGCTAGGCTGCCAGAGCTCTTTAAATAGCGAGCTCTGGCAGTCTGCCGGCAGTTCATATTGCTACCAGCTAGGGAAATAAAGGTGTTGAACGGTTACCGCGTCTGTCTCCTTCTTCCCGCGCCCACATCTAATACTGGTGACGAAGGTGGGATCCTGAAGAAGGACCAGAAGGACAAAGTCACCTTGTGGCATCTGCGGCCATCTTTACTGCAAGGATCATCCTGCATCGGCCAAACCTGAGGATGGCTACCCAAACCTCCCCCGTACCAGCGATCTTCGATCCAAAGACAGAGGAATGGCATACATACATGACCTGATTCCGAATGTTCCTGGAAGCTAACAATTTCCAGGACCTACCCGACAACTGCAAGAGAGCCCTCTTTCTCACTTACTGTGATACAAAAATTTATAAGATGGCACAGACCCTAGTGGCCCCTGCTGACATTGAATCCATCTCATGGATGACACTACAAAATACATTAAAGGACCACTATGCTCCATCCGCGACACCCATGTTGAGCCGGATCGAATTTTATCATCAGTGCCAGAGAGAGGGTGAGACCATCAATGATTTTGTGGCCAAGCTGAGGGAGATTGTGACAAAATGCGAGTTCATCAGTCCCGAAGAGATGATGAAGGACAGAATCATCTTAGGGATGAGAGACCTCACACTACAAAAGAAGTTGCTGGTGTGGCGAGGAGTCACCTTTAAGGACGCTGTGGAAGAAGCAAGGGCAGCAGAATCCTCCGATAACTCTGCAGCTGACATCCGAAAGACAAGAGGAGTACACTGTGCCCATCACGAGCCTGACTGGATGACCGAGATCCCCGAACATGAGGACGAGTCCGAAGAGGAGGAAGCTGTTCACCGCGTTCACCCCAAAAAGCGGGTAAGCCCTAGAGACTATGATTTCAAGCAACCCCGTTGCTCGGGTTGTCTGGGAGCCCATGCCAGGGTGGCATGCCGCTTTAAAGATGCCATCTGCCACCAATGCCAATGCAAAGGTCTCATAGCCGAGGCCTGCAGAGCATCCCAACTGACCCCTTTCCCACCCAAGCCGCCAATGGGACCAGGGAGGCAAGGACAACCCAGACCCAGATTCCCACGGAATAAGCACCGGGAAGAAGCGTATTCCGACAACCAGGGAATATACCACACAACCGTGGGTCACTCGGACGTGGGTGACGGGGACAAATTCCACGTTACGGTTGAAGGGCACCCATGCAAAATGGAGCTGGACACCGGGTCGGTCTTCACCATCATGTCATGGGACGCCCTGAAACAAATCCAGCCATCGGCATCTAGAACCCAACTCAAGCTGCAACACATAAGGCTAAACGATTTCCAAGGAAATCCTATCCATGTCCTGGGCAGAGCCGAAGTCCACATCAAATTCAAGGATTTCTCCGGAAGGCTACCCCTGACCGTCATTGCTGGGAACCAGCACACGCTGCTGGGCGTCAAGTGGCTCAAGCCTTTGGGCATAGGCATCACCGGCATCAACCAAATAAAAGGGAACGAACTAAACCAACTGCTGGTGAATTTTGAAGACGTGTTTGATGGGAGCCTAGGTAAATATACTGGCAAACCCATTTCATTCAACCTAGACCCCAGCATCACCCCCATAAGGCTAAAGCCCCGGAGGGTCCCTTTTGCTCTACAGCCCAAGGTAGATGAGCAACTGGATAAACTAATTGCCCAGGGGGTCCTAGAGCCAGTTGATCATGCCACGTGGGAGACGCCAGTAGTCACCTCCATGAAGCCAGATGGGTCTATTCGCATCTGTGCTGATTATAAATGCACCATCAATAAAGCGCTGCAACAGAGTGCATACCCAGTGCCAGTGGTGCAACATCTGCTACATTCGTTGGGGAACGGACAAATATTTACAAAGTTGGACTTAGCACAGGCCTATCAACAATTACCGGTGGACGCTGCCACCACAGAGGCCCAAACTATTGTGACTCACAGGGGGGCATTCAAATGTAAACGCCTGCAGTTTGGAGTAAGCGTTGCCCCGGGGCTATTGCAGAGTATGATGGAACGCCTCCTACAGGGCCTCCCGGGGGTGGTCCCTTACTTCGATGATGTCCTCATCTCGGCAGATTCCAAAGAACAACTTATGGGCCGATTAAAAGAAACCTTGGGGTGATTCCAAAAAAGGGGACTCAAAGTAAAAAAAGAAAAGTGTAAAATCGGCATAAAAAAGGTTGAATTCCTAGGGTTCCTCATTGATGGGTCTGGTATCCGCCCCACAGACAGTAAAGTAAGAGCCATAAAAGAAGCCCCGACCCCCAGAAATAAGACAGAGTTGCAAGCCTTCTTAGGATTACTGAACTTCTACAGTGTCCTTTTAAAAAGGAAGGCGACCATTGCTGAACCACTCCACAGACTATTGGGGAAGGCGAACACATGGACTTGGGGACAGAGAGAAGAAAAAGCGTTTGCAGCCATTAAAGATCTACTCTCATCTGAAAGTGTTCTCATACAGTACAATGAAACCCTTCCCCTATTGCTGACATGTGACGCGTCCCCTTTTGGAGTTGGGGCTGTCCTCAGTCATCGGCTACCAAACGGAGCAGAAGCCCCAATAGCATATTACTCAAAAACATTGTCCCCAGCTGAGTGGAACTACAGTCAGCTGGACAAGGAAGCACTGGCAGCGGTTGCTGGAATTAAACGCTTCCATGAATACTTGTACGGTCGGAGATTCGAACTCATCACTGACCATAAAACACTATTGGGACTCCTCACAGGGCACCAACAAATGCCAAATTACATGTCCCCCAGAATGAAAGATGGTCCATTTTCCTGACGGGATACAACTACACATTGATTCACCACCCAGGAAAAAGCATCAGCCATGCAGACGCTCTCAGCCACTGCCCCACGCCTGAACTCGTGGAGGATCCAGCACCTGTGGCTCAAATCCTGCTAATAGACATTGATAAGACCAGCCCGGTCACATCCAATGACATCGCAGAACACACAAGAAGAGACAAGGTATTATCCAAAGTATTGGACTAGGTGTTAAGGGGGTGGCCACAGGAGAAGATGGGGGACGAATTCAAGGGATTACAAAATAAGCAACTAGAACTGTCAGTACTCAAGGGATGTTTACTGTGGGGGGAGAGAGTCGTCGTACCCCAGAGCTGGTAAAAACAAGTCCTACAAACATTACACATAGGACACCTGGGAATTGTTTGCATGAAGGCGTTAGCAGGGAAGTTACATTTGGTGGCCCAACTTGGACAAAGACATCACAGAATAGGTGGTGACCTGCATGCCATGCCAGGAGACACAGCCAGCCCCTTCCCGAACACCACCTCAGGAATGGGAAAGGCCCAAGGGCCCCTGGTCAAGAATACACATCGATTTTGTGGGACCTATGGCGGGACAGACATTCCTCATAGCGATGGACGCATACTCAAAATGGCTAGAGGTCATAATAATGCCCACACTGACCACAGAGGTGACCATCCGAGCATTACGGCGAATGCTTGCAACACACAGTCTACCCGACGTCCTCGTCTCGGACAATGGTCCTCAACTAACTGCAAAAAACATGGAATCTTTCCTGGCCGAATTGGGCATAATGCACACCCTAGTGTCGCTGATTTGCTCAGCTAGCAACGGCCAGGCAGAAAGAATGGTGAGAATGACCAAGGAAACACTCACCAGGATGGGTCCGGGGAACTGGCAAGAAAGAATCGACCAGTTCCTGCTAGCCCAACATATCACGCCAAGCGCAGCCACCAACCGAAGCTCAGCCGAATGATTAATGGGACGGAAACTGAGGTCCCGACTGGACCGGCTGAACCCCAACTACCATCCAGAGACCCCCTTAGATTCCACCAGACAAATCAGGACACTTGAAATAGACGACTAAGTGTTCGCACACAACTATGCAAGGGACCCCAAATGGGGGAGATCTAAAGTAGTGGCTGTCACTGGTCCCAAATCATATTGAGTCGAACTGGAAGACAGCCGAGTGTGGCGGAGGCACATAGATCAACTCCGCCGGAGGCTAGGAGACTCATAGCTATGCCAACCAGATGAACAGCAACCTCAAACAATTCCCGGAAGGAGCCCCAATCAACCCGGGTCTCCGCCCTGAGGAGCATACACAACCGGCGAACGAGGGGACGAAAATGGAGATCCAGCCCTGCCTAGGAGTACACAAGAAGCCCTATTCTCAAACCCAAGGGAGGAGCGCGAACACTTACCTGGAGGCGCTGGAGTCCAGCGAAGTCACCTGGGACCAGAGGGCAGAGCCGCCAGGCCAGAGGCTACCACGTCCAATGGAGGCTTCCAGTTGCTTCCACCAATAGATCCAGGAGCGGCAACAGACATGTCTGCACCGAATGAAGTTCCAGGAACAACTGAAGCGCGCAGGTCCAGTAGGACTGTTAGACGCCCCGCCTACCTGCGTGACTACGTCACGATTATCAACTCTCGATTGGAGAGTACTCAATCCAGGAGGGGAGGTGTGTTACGTACGGAGGTACGTAGCCAGAATTTGCATACACCTCCCAGATTGGCTAAACCGACGTTGGGAAAAATAAACCGTTGTCAGTGGCTGGCTAGGCTGCCAGAGCTCTTTAAATAGCGAGCTCCGGCAGCCTGCCGGCAGTTTGTATTGCTACCAGCTAGGGAAATAAAGGTGTTGAACGGTTACCGCGTCTGTCTCCTTCTTCCCGTGCCCACATCTAACAGACTCCAATGTCTCTTCCATCTCTCTTATTCTGTTTTTTGAAATGTCACTTGGATCAATGCCATTAGAGCTAGTTTGGCTTTTGAGAACCATATGGACACTACCAAATAATTTTCTTCACAGAACTAATTAAGTATTTTTGTTAGTGTCCTTTTCAGCATGTAACATATTTTTCAGCTCCCCTAGTCTATTTTATAGCATACAAAGCTGAAAAACTGTTTTGAATTGTGAAGAGAATGTTCTAAAATTATGTCTGTCCCTTTAAAATCTGAATTCTCTCTGTGGTGAATGCAGACTCTGGCTATGCCTACATCCACCATTCATTCTGGGATGTATTAGTTTAGCATACATTTTGTGATTTGTGTGTATTGACTGCAAAAAATGTTTCTATTGTCTGCATTTTTTCTTCATTTTTTGATGTGTAAGTTTTTCCTATTTGCCTTATCCTTACTCAAAGACCCATTCCTTCAGACGCTATAACATTTGCTGTCCATTGATTGAAGGTCAGAAAGAGGAGGAAGAGCAGGACAGCAACAATGGGAGAATACAATATAATCTAATGTATTTCCATATAAAGTCTCTCTCCCTCCCCCTTTTCAGGATTTTTGCAAATTTTCATTCACTTCAAATTCAGTCCTCTGAGTTTGCTTCAAGATTTCGCGAAGTATTTTTATGTGTGTAGAGTGCAAACAATAAAACATTGAGACTGTCTTATCCTCTCATTTGGGGGACTAAAAAATTGATTTCTTTGAATTGTGACTTTGTTTCTAGTAGCTATAATTATTTTCAGTCCACATTTTTTTTAAAATAAAATCTATCAGAACTTCTCTGTATACAGTTCTCCAGTACACAAATTTATTAATATATGAATATATGGGAAAGAAAAGGACTACTTAATGAAACTAAGTGTTGCTTACTGAACATTCTCATGGTGTTTACTTGATGCAGAACTTCTTGTTCTTTGTTGGCTGTGCATCTCAGGAAAGCTGATTTTGAATTCTAGGAATTGGGAAGGATAACTGAAATAACTGGCATGTTGAAGATATTTATGCATTAATCACAACTATGCCTTTCTTTTACTTGACAAGTTTGTAATCAGATGGAGCCATTGTTTGTTGTACTCTAAATAGTTTAAACTTTACAAGAAAATTTCAAAACATTTGAAGTTTTTTTGGTGTTTTGCTTTGTAGATAAAAAGGTCCATTTTACACGGGCTGCGTTTTCTTTTTTAATCTGCTGGGCAGTACTGTTGCCACCTTCCTTGGGAGCCTGAGCAGTTGAATTTACTGCCTTAATTTATGTTCGTTGTATTACCAGAGACAAAACTGCTAATATTTTCAGTGACTCTAAGTATGTTTTGCCATGCTATAGATGCCTTTATGGAAGCTGAGAAGATTCTTCACCTCAGGCTCATAAGGACCTGGTCATTTCACTTTTGGATGCATTTCTTCTTTTATTACTAAAGGCAATTACTTTGCTGATCAGGCTGCTAAATAAGCTGCTCAATTACCTTGTGTCTTTGCACCTGTGCTTCAGGTTCCCTATTGTTTATGAGAAGTCTCTTATACTTATTAGTGCTGGAACTGCAACTTGCAATGTCACTACGATGCTTCTTGGTATGGTTTCTTCTAGATGGTTCCTAATGGTTAACCAATTGCCTTGTGTGCTTTTCTTTGTATTTTGGCTCAGCAACTGCATGTGAAAGGACATTATAGTATCCAAATTATTATAGACTGGCTTTATTCCTGGAGCCTATGTGAACATTTCCAGGAGTTTCTTCTAGGCCAAGAACTCATAAATGGGGGCCTCCCTGCCATTTCATCGCATTCATTGTTGAGGAGAATGAACTAACTGCCAAATGCTTTCTATCCCTACAGAAGCAGCACAGAAGGCTCTGGAAGGCAGTGGGGACTACAGTTCCTCTAAGTGACCAGAGGCATTCATTTCAGCCAGGAAAATTTTTGTTACTTAAAAATTTCATTCCAAGACTCTCAGTCCAACCTGGGAGGTCCATTCCAGATTTTTGCTGACTACCCAAATTCACTGTCCTTGTGGAAGGGTTTAATTCCTGGATTCTTCACAGGTAGAGATTGTTAGACTCTTGGAACTTGCCTGATAAACTTTTAAAAAAATCGTTGTGAACTTATTATTTTTAAGCAATCGTGACTTTGGACTTTTGCTTCTTTTATAGTCTTTTTATATTGTAAATGGAAGTGGAATAGGCTGAGAGAATAAAATTCTTATTCACCCCAACTGGTATGCAATTGAAAGTGCTGGCTTGAAAAATATAATCGTTGGTTTTCCTATTTGAAGACTCCATGGAGATAAGGGATGTCCTCTTTTTTCACTTCTGTATGTATTGATTGGTAGGTAAATCACATTATTATATTTGACTTCACTATTATGCAGGAACATTCTAATAGCCCAATAATTATTAAAGGACATCAATTGCTCAAATATAGAAACAGTATTTCTGCTATACTTATATTAATCCAACTAATTATGAAGGAGTTTGGGATATTAAAACACAAATCTGCACAGGGCAAATAGCCAAACATAATGGTGCCTACATTTTAAAGAATATTGTCTGAGCCTTGACATATAACACTGAAACTATTAGAATACTTGATGGATTATGGATGGACTTCCTGCTTTCATGGTTTTAAAAATCTACCAAAGTCCTAGCAAGAAATTTGTACCATTTCTTGCCTAAGGCCAGGAGGAATTCATTTGCTCTCACCACAAGAGATTAAATAGTCATTTAGACATATAGAACCATGATGGCGAACCTATGGCATGCGTGCCACAGGTGGCACGCGGAGCCATATCTGAGTGCATGCGAGGCGTTGCCCTATGTCAGCTCCAGCGCGCATGTGCACGCTGGCCAGCTGATTTTTGGCCTTCCAGAGGGCAGGGGGGGAGGCCGTTTTCACCCTCCCCAGGCTTCAGGAAAGCCTCCGGAGCCTGTGGATGGCGAAAAACGTACCCAACGGGCCTACCGGAAGTTTGGAAACTAACTTCCGGTAGGCCCATTGGCCCCGACGGGCCTACCGGAAGTCCGGAGGCTTCGGTGAGGCCTGCGCGCATGCGCGGGGGGGCAGTGCGCAGGGGGGTTGTGCACGCATGCGCGGGGGGGAGGGCATTGCATTATGGGTGTGGGCATGCATGCACGCGCCCTTTTGGCACCCGAGCAAAAAAAGGTTCGCCATCACTGATATAGAACATGCAAGGAAGTTGCTCCTGTCATACAGTTACATAGAGTAAACTATAAAAAACAAGGATATTACCAATGAAGGCAAATATATATGTCCCAGGATAATATTGCAGGATCCAATCTGGGTTAATCACCTGGATCAGAGGTTTAGTCTTCCAAGTTTTCATACTCGGAACATTACAGTTACTGGAATGTGCAGAGAAGTTCCCTGAGAATGGGCTCCAGCACAAGTCTGAAAGCTCGGAAGACTAAACTTCTGATTCCGGTGACTGACCCAGATTGGATCCTGCAACAAAGACATTCATCATTTGGCTGCATTTATCATAAATAAATTTGAAGGCTTTCTTAATGATACCTCACAGAGCAGTAAGCTGCTTCAGGATGAAATCCCTTTCTCTGAAAGATATAGTATTGCAAACTGGCTGGCCTTATATCAGTTATTAGAAGAGCATAGGGAATTTGTATGGTATTACTCAATGCTGTCTGCATGTTTCATGAAAGCTTAATTACACAACAACAAAAGTTAATTAGAGTATTTGCCACCCTAACTAGAAATTGTAACCATTTTCAAGAAACATTTATTACTTGGCATTATTACATTGGTACTCCTTATTATACTTCAATATGGTCTTAATTAATAGGGTTTTTTTGTTTGTTTATTTGCCTGCCACACAACCTGCAACAACTTTTTAAAATCTGGTCTAAAATCCTATTTAGTTTAAATGCTAACTGTACACTTGCTTGCTAACAATAATAAAATATAAATAGCTTGAGAACCAAATGGAGGAATTGTCCTCTGGAATTTTAGGCCTCATAATTAGCGTTTTGAAAGGTGATATCAGCTCTTTAACATGGCATTCTAGGCCTCTTTTTTAACTTCAGGAAAACATGTTTTTTTTCTTCTTGACCAAGGCCATTTACTTTGGTATGTGGGAACTTGTTTTTTCAGCACTAAACAATAGGAAACATCCTTAAACTTCCTTAAACTTACTTGCAAGTTTTAAGAACCATATAAACTCAGCTGGGAAAGAATGATATATTTGCCACTTTGTGGAATGCTATCTTGCTTCAGTTCTATTTTCTGTGTTATCTTACTTAAGTTTCACCTGTAATCAATGCCTTTTATTGTTTAATCACTTGCTTTCTGATTTATATATCAAATCTATATATAATTTGTTTCTGTACCTATAAAAAGACACCCCCTTAATGAATGCTTTTGTGTGCCTAAATTATTGGGTGATCCATATTTTCAGGTGGGCAAAGAAGCCTATTACAAAGTAAAAATCTCTCTCTCAGATGCAGGATACAAATTCTTTTCAACTTCTTGCCAAACTATGGGTGCCTGAACTTGAAAGCTACAGCCTGAATCAAAGCAGTGGCCATACATCAGGCATGTTGGAGCATGGCAATGTGAAAAGAAAACAATCTTGGTCCCCCTAGTCAGTCCCTTTGAGATTCTCTTATGCTGCCCCATTTTAGAGAAATAGGACCTATTTGATTGGTCCATCCCTGGAATGGATGGAGCCAATGGGGTTCCAAAGGAAATTGGGAGTTATGCCTGAGGATCTGTTGCATGGTCCTACACCCCGGCTGCTGCCTGGATTAGGAAGATGGTCAGGGCCTTGAAACCTCTCTTGGCCCATTTAGCACTTCTCATAATTTACAAAAGAATTGAAGGTGGTAAAAAGGATCAAAAGATATCTGGAACACTGCTGGGGAAGACAAGAGACAAATCCAACGTAACATGAACTAGAGCCACTATTAAGGCCTACCTTGTATTAGTAAGAGTCGCAAAATGTCAGTATTTCTCTGTTTGCATTGCATTCGCAGAGTACTATATTGTAGACCTGTTAAGGTTATCCAAGCCCTCCTCCCAAGCCCATCCAAGCCCTATGGAGGTCCTGGAGGTTTACCTTCAGGGCTGCACAGAGGATTCTCTGTGCATCTGGTAAATAAATCCACTCAAATCTGTTCTCAGTTGCAGGCCAAGGATGCTGAAGGCGTGGAAATGCCCAGGGAACGGACTTCCCAATTATCTGGGAACAGTTTGATCCTGATTGAAGTGGGCATATTCTCAGGGTTGTAAATATGACCACCTGTGATTAGACAATGCCTCTCCTGACTGGACAAGGCTACCCAGAAGGTGACATGGATCCTGTTCTGACCCAGCCTTAGCAGAACCAAGAAACAGACTCCTTGTCCCGAAAAAACCCTCTTTATTTAGCTACTGTGAATTCATGGCATTCACACACAGAAAAGTCCAGGCAATAATCCTTCTGTTAATTGCAGTAACAGACCTTATCAGTCCTTGGATAATTGCCAGGCCGAGCGCTTCCAGTTGCAAAGCTGTAAATTAATTCCTGGCAAGAAGTCTCTGAGGCACAAACCTCGAAAAAAATACGAATTGTTGTCTCCTGCAACCACCACTCCCATTTTGCTTCTATTTATTTCCCAGCCAGGGAGGGGCCATTCAGCGTCCACGTGTGCCTTTCTTCCGAGTCGGCCCCTGTTTCTCAGTTGTTCTCCTCTCCTGACAGTCCTGCGCATACGCGCATCTGGAACAGGCCCCAGCTGTTCTTCTTCCCCAGTTATCTCCGACTCCGAAGGCAGCTGGGAAATGTCAGACGATCCTGGCTCTATCTCTGCTTCTGATGCACAGCATCCATCAGAGCCTTCCCCAGACTCCAGGACTGGCCCAAGTTCCTCCCCAACCTCCTCATCGTCCGAGTCTGCCGCCAGTTCCGCTGGCTACTGGTGGGCCACAACAGATCCTAGTGAGGGAAGGTGTGTTCCTGATACCTTTTTACCAGGTACCCCGGTATACTCTCTACTCAAGAAGCTGTTGGTGGACCCACCATGCTGTATAATTTTTGCCTAGTATCCCACATCTCCTTTTTAGGAAAGGTGGCCGGATTTGGGACAAAAACAGCATTGGTTACTGTTTTGGATGATCTCTGGCAAGAGTGGGATGGAGTTAATGCATCTATCCTCACTCTCAGTGGCTTTTGATGTCCGTTTTGGTCAGCTTTGGGACTGTGGAGAACACAGTTTTGTGCTGGTTCACTCTTCCTCAATCACTGGTTCTAAAAAGTGTTAATAGGGAATGAGAGGTACAGCCTGTGGCTCTTCCTCTGTGGGGGTTCTGCATGACTTAGTGCTTTTTCCACACCTGTTTAACATCTACATGAAACTCAGAGGTGGATTCCTGCCGGTTCGGACCGGCTCTATAGAACCGGTAGTGGGAATTTCCCCCCGCTCGCCGAACCGGCAGCGATGGCCGGCTGGACACCCCCCCGAACCGGCTCTCTCAGCAGCGCCATAGACACTGCCATCTTGTTTTTTGCTTCTGCGCATGCGCAGAAGCTGTTTTTTGCTTCTGCGCATGTGCAGAAGCTTGGTTTTTAGCACTGCGCATGCGCACACAGCGCGTGAGGAAGCGAACTGGCAGCGAGGTAAGTCAGAACCCACTCCTGATGAAACTGCAGGGATGAGACTATCCAACATCAAAGCATAAGATATTATCAGTGTGCATCTGATACCGTTTTACATATTCATACCAGATAAATTAGTTGATGTTATGGATGTTCTTTCACAGTGCCTGGAGGTATGCGGATCTGGATTGGGAATAGCAGGCTTCAATTAATCTCTGGTAAAATGGATTGGTTGTGGGTGGAGGCTGGAGGGCTCCTCTATATCCAGGGGTTTACTACCTTTTGTCTTGAATGGATTTGAACTGTCACAGATGGACCTGGTTTGTAATCTGGGAGAACCCTTGAGGTCTTTCTGGACTCACAACTCCCGCTCGAGGAGCATGTGTCAATCTTGGCTACATGGGCCTTTGCTTAACTTTATGTTGTGCAACAGTTGTATACTTACTGAATCAGGAAGCCCTCCTCTTGTCATTCATGCCCTAGTCATCACGTTGTGACTCTGCATGTATACTACAATTTTATTTCTTCATTCTAGTGTTGTCTTACTCAGTGTAGTTATATACATACTGTTGCTTTTGTTTACTGTTTTCTACTTGTTTTGTTTTAATATATCATACATTGCCTAGAATCATATGAATAACTGAGACAGTTAATATAAATATATACATTTTTCATTTGAATTGAAAAAAATCCTGTTCTTTTCCCAATATTATTTGGGTACAGTATATTGAGATATTCTTCAGAATATCTTTTCCCAATGAACAACATGGCCCTGTATATTCTGACATTAGATTCAGCAACAAATTGAAAAATGTAGACCAATGAACTGGGCAGAGAATCTCAGGCTACTGATGTCTAACTTTTGCCTTGTCTTGGTGCAGAAGCTTAATGGGGTTACCCAATTTGAAAAGTCTTAGATGAGACCATGACAGAAATCAATTTACTTAAAATGATTCATGTCTTTCTGTTAAATGATAAACTGTTAGTGAGTTGCATTTTTCTAGTCATACTCACCAGTTTTGAGCAGTGGAAATACTTCAAAGAACTGTTCTTCATCAGTTTTAACTAATCTACTTTCAGTTTGATTTTACCAAATTAGAAACTGAGAACTGCTGCTAACCATTTTTCTCATTTCTGCTTTTACCAGAATGAAACAACATACACCCACTCTTGGGGTGAGAGATTCCCAATGAGAAATATCTAGATTGATTTCTACAAAATAACACTTTCCTACCCCTAATCTCACTCGCCCTAAGTTTTTTTAATAGAAGAAAAACTGTTGGCAGTTTATAGCAAATAATATAGGTTTCTGTTTAAAATGCAAATATGGACATGTTCATGTCTCACAGATTATGAGATACTTCCTAGAGTATTAAAATGAATAGCAGCAGATTAAAGTCAGGCTTCTATAGTATATAATTTTCAAAGCTGATCTAGATGTACTGTGTATATGACAAATACATGGAAAACTTTTTACTTACTGATTGGTTTAAATTGGTTTAAATTTAAACATAATGTGAAAGTACAAACTCGGATTGAAACACTTTAATCCAGCTAAATTCATACGGTATCTACCATCTTTTTAAATGATTAATTTACTATGACAAATTGCTTTAGTAGTAGCTAACAGATATGACTTCATAATCGTTAATTCTGAAACAGTGGTGTCTTCAAATCATACACATCATCCTCAGAAATGATGAATGTTTTTCTTTGCTTTTTAAAAATTCCTTTTTTTAAAGTTAGCAATGTAAAATCATTCTTTTTATTTTACTTTCAAATACAGTTCTATGATGTGGATGAGGAGGGAAAAAAACCCAAAATAACAAAAATGAAATGAAGCTGTTGGACATGGAGGTTAAATATACATATAACATTTAACTTCTTTCTCTGCAACTTTTTGAATTGTCCTGAATACATGCTGAATATATTCAACATCCAAACTGTGGAAGACAATTTTAAAAAATGAAAGTAATCTGCAGATATATGTTTCTCATTTAAAAAAGAGCTTTATTTACAGGGAAATTTTAACAATTCAATAATATATAAGATACAAACTTAATATCATCATTTGTGTAACTTTCAATTTTACATTGTTTTGCATGTAAATTGCTATTGTGTCTGTAGAAACTGGGCCAATATCATGTAAGAGATGACAACTGCTAGATGGCAATAGTTCTTCCTTACTTTCGCTGACCTCATTTACAGTTATACCACAGATTCAATGATAAGTGCTCCATTAAAAACTACTTTCATTAGACTAGATCGCAAAGAAAATCCTTTGATCTATTCAAAACGTCAAAATCTTTTAATTTTTAACCTGCTTGGAAAGATTTTCATCCTATTAAAACTATATTTTACTGGATATGTTATACTTCTATTTTGTTTGGCACTCATAAAATATTGTATATTATCACTGAAGACATAACCAAGGAAAGGAGAATTAAAATATCCCACACTGTTTATATCAATATTTAAATCCCTATTTTTGAACCAAATTTTTATTTTATTCAAAACATTAAAATACAAACTCCAAAAAAGGAAAAAAAATACAAAAACAAAACAAGACTACACCAAAAAGTGCATTAAAAACAAAACAAACATATACATAAATTGTCCTTCTGAGTTGAATATTGAAGAATGTAGACCAATAAACTGGGCAGAGAATCTCAGACTACTGATATCTAAAGAACTCCTAATGAACTCCTCCATACTTGTGAAGCAGGCACACAACTTATAAATTTCTACAACCCTGTTTACCCAATCCACTTAGCTTGATATCAATCTACTGTATGAAAACATAGTTAACAGAAAAATTAAACTTCAAAACACTCTGTTAACAGTCTATGGTATTTCACTGGCAGAAAATCCACAATGTACAAAAAAAGTCTGCTGTATATTGTAACATACAGAATAACAGAATTGGAAGGGACCTTAGAGGTGTTTTAGTCCAACCCCCTGCTTAAGTAAGAGACCCCACACTACTCTTTCAGACAAGTGGCTGTCCAATTGTTCTTAAAAGCCTCCAGTGATGGAGCACCCACAACTTCTGAAGGCAAACCATCCCACTGATGAATAATTCTCACTGTCAGGAAATTTCTCCTTAGTTCTAGGTTGCTTCTTTCCTTAATTAGTTTCCATCCATTGCTTCTTGTCTTGCCTTCTGGTGCTTTGGAAAATAGATTGATGCCCTTTTCTTTGTGGCAATCCCTCATATATTGGAACACTGCTATCATGTCACCCCTAGTCCTTCTTTTCACTAGACTAGACATACCCAATTCCTGCAGGTATGTTTTAGTCTCCAAGCCCTCAATCATCTTACTTGCTCTTTTCTGCATTCTTTCCAGAGTCTCTATATCTTTTCTATAATGTGGTGACCAAAACTGGATGCAGTATTCCAGGTATGGTCTTACTAAGGTTTTATAAAGTGATACTAATACTTGATGTGATCTTGATTCTATCCCTCTGTTTATGCAACCTAGGACTGCATTGGCTTTTTTGACTGCTGCTCCACACTGCTGCCTCATATTTAAGTGGTTGTCCAGTAGGACTTCATGATCCCTCTTTAAGCCAGATTTCACTTAATCTGTACTTGTACATTTGGTTTTTCTTGCCTAAGTATAAAACCTTACTTTTCTCTACATTGAATTTTATTTTGTTAGATAGAGTCCAGTGTTCAAGCCTGTCAAGATCCATCTGGATCTTGAGCTTATCATCTGGTGTGTTGGCTACTCCTGCCAGTTTAGTGTTGTCTGCAAATTTGATGAGTTCTCCTTCTGTTCTCTCATCTAAATCATTTATGAAGATGTTGAAGAGCATGGGCCTAAGACAGAACTTTGGGGTACCCCACTGCTTACTTCCCTCCATGTAGATGTAGTTTCATTAAGGATTACATGTTGAGTGTGGTTTGTCAGCCAATTACAAATCCATCTTGTGGTGATGCTGTCTATCCCACAATTTTCTAGCTTACCAAAAAGTAGGTGGTTGTTTCCTTTTGTCAAATGTGTTACTGAAATCCAAGTATACTGTGTCCAGAGCATTTCACTGGTCCACTAATTTAGTCACTTTGTCAAAGAATGAAATAAGATTTGTTTGACATGATCTGTTTTTGACAAACCCATGTTTGCTTCTGTTTATAATTTTGCTCGCTTCTAGGTGCGCAAATCTGTTTTTTTATTATCTTTTCCAGGATTTTCCCAGGTATTGTTGTCAGAGTGATTGGCTTGTTAAATGTATTGCATATTTTTTTTTTTTTTTTTTTTTTTTGAAGATGGGAACCACATCAGCTCTTTTCCAGTCCTCTGGTTGTTCCCTGGTGCTCTAGGATATGGTTCAATTGTTCTGAGATCACATCTGCCAGGTCCTTCAGAACTCTGGAATGTAATCAGTCAGGTCCTGGTAATTTGAAATCATCCAGAACGAACAGGTGTTCTCTTACAATTTTCTTCCTTATTTTAATTTTTATTTCTGTCTGTCTTTTATGGTTATGTTTTTGGTACATTTGGCTATATTTTTTTCTTTTTGCATGAAGACAGATGTAAAGAATGAATTAAGCAGTTCTGCTTTCTCTCTACTGTCTTTTACTTCCTTGCCATCTTCTCCCATTAGTAAAAAATAACATCTTTTAGCATTTATTTTCTGATTGATTATAATAAAATTATTACCAATTTCCCTCAATCTTCTTGCAAAAGTTGAGTTCATCACTCAATCTATCCTGGAGCACCAGGGAACTGCCAGAGGACTGGAAAAGAGCTGATGTAGTTCCCATCTTCAAAAAAAAGGGGGGGAAACATATCCAGGACACTACAGACCTATCAGCCTGACCTCAACCCCAGGGAAGATTCTGGAAAAGATAATCAAGCAACGAATCAGCAAACACCTAGAAGCAAAGTAATAAACAAAAGCCAACATGGGTTTGTCAAAAACAGATCATGCCAGACTAATCTTATTTGCATTCTTTGACAAAGGGACAAAATTAATGGATCAGAGGAATGCTGTCGATATAATTTACTTGGACTTCAGTAAGGCATTTGATAAAGTAGACCATAACCTACTACTTGATAAGATAGAAAAATGTGGGTTAGACATCATCACCAGCAGATGGATTTGTAACTGGCTGATGAAGGTATAGTCCTTAATAGAACTGCATCTACAGAGAGGGAACTATGCAGTGAGGTACCTCAAGGCTCTGTCTTAGGCCCAGTACTCTTCAATATATTCATCAATGATTTAGATGAGGGTACAGATGGGGAACTCATTAAATTTTCAGACAACACCAAGCTGGCAGGAATAGCCAACACTCCAGAAGATAGGCTTAAGATACACAAGGATGTTGACAGACTTGAACATTGGGCACTATCTAACAAAATGAAATTCAATGGTGAAAAAAGTAAGGTTATATATTTAGGCAAGAAAAACAAAATGCACAGGTACAGTATATGTGGTACCTCACTCAATAGTAGTAACTGTGAGATGGATCTTGGAGTCCTAGTGGACAATAAATATGAGCCAGCAGTGTGCTGCAGCTGCCAAAAAAGCCAACACAGTTCTAGGCTGCATAAACAGAGGGATAGAATCAAGATCACATGAAGTGTTAATATCACTTTATAATGCTCTATAATGCTTTGTTACGGCCACACTTGGAATACTGCATCTAGTTTTGGACGCCACGATGTAAAAAAGATGTTGAGACTCTAGAAAGAGTGTAGAGAAGAGCAACAAAGATAATTAGGGGACTGGATGCTAAAACATATAAAGAACATTTGCTGGAATTGGGTATGACTAGTTTGATGAAAAGGACTAGGAGTCACATGATAGCAGTGTTCCAATATCTCAGAGGCTGTCACAAAGAAGAGGGAGTCAAGCTATTTTCCAAAGCATCTGAGGGCAGGACAAGAAACAATGGGTGGAAACTAATCAAGGAGAGACACAACCTAGAACTAAAGAGAAATTTCCTGACAGTTAGAACAATTAATCAGTGGAACAACTTGCCTCCAGAAGTTGTAAATGCTCCAACACTGGAAGTTTTTAAGAAGAGATTGGATAACCATTTGTCTGAAATGGTATAGGATTTCCTGCCTAAGCAGGGGGTTGGAGTAGAAGACCTCCAAGGTCCCTTCCAACTCTGTTATTCTACTGATAAATTCTATCAACTCTGAGTTTTTAGAATCCATACCTTTCTCGGAGCCTCTAACTAACTTGTATTTTCCAAGTCAACCTCATGCCTTAGGTCTGCCAGCAGCAAGTTACATTCCAATCCATCTAATTGTAAATCATCTTGTAGTACTATTACTTGCATCTGGTTACCATCTTATAAAACCATTGTTACTTTATCAAGCTTTTTATCCAAATTTTCAAGCTGAACTTGTAAGTTGAAAAGTATTCTCTGTCCAGCTTTCCCAATAAGCTTTATCTTGACATATTGTATGCTTTTTGATTATATTTTAATATAGTCCAAAGTACTTCAATAGTAAACTTTTACAGTGGAACTTTTACAGCCAGTCATAAATAGCTCCTCTCAAAGACAGGAAAAGCACCATAACAAATTAGCTTCAAAAAATATAGAGAAAAGCTTTCCTAGCAAAAAAAGAAATTTAAATTTAAAAAATTAAGACCAGAGTTGTTTTTTTTTAAAAAATAACAAATCTTTGTAGTGAAAGTATGATATCAATGTAAATCAAATCAGATCTCTTTCATCCTTTTTCAATCGAATAATTTGATTGCAGTCTTCAATCCTGAAAATGCTATGTACAAAAAAAATACACAAACCTATAGTTAATAAAACTAAAAAATAAACATAAAATATAATAAAGCTACATAAAATAAATAATAAAGAAGCATAATATATATTATGGTGGCAGTTACCAAAATTTGTATTACTTTTCAGTTGTAAGTAGGATGGATGGTACAAAATTGGGCAAGCTGGAAAGATATGTCAGTATCCTGGCCAGAAAGAAGAAGTAAGAGTCTTCTGCTCTCTACCACGGTAGTTGTACATGGTTACCCTTGCTGAACTTTTGCTAACAAAATGCTATGTGTTAACATTTGAACCTCGTTTTCCTTATTTAAGAGATGAGCTAGGAGGAAAATTGAGATTATGTTTTATTTACTTAGGTGATAAGCTATTAAAATTGTTTTTAACCTGCTTGCAAGTTGCTTCTTTTTCTTTGCCTTTTTCTTATTTTTCCTTGTTTCACCCTTCCTTCCTTCCTTCCCTCCCTCCCCCCTCCCTTTTGATTTTATTTTAAAAAAAAACTAAGTAAACCTTGTTATCATCTCTTGTTAGCCGGGTTGATTTGAAATAGCCTCTGTGAATAAGTGGAGCCAGACTCCTAGAGGTGGGGAAGTGGGAGGGAATATCTGTCTGTTATCCAATGCCCATCCCACTCTCAGAGTGACTCTGGATGGTGTGCATTGCAGCCAGAAATTAATGAAATAGAACCAGACTCTGGCATTCACAGAAAATAAACCAATCTCTACACATATTATTTCCAAATAATTAGTTATCCAAAATTGAAATAGTGGTGGAAGCTCTGAGCCTATGGTATGAAAACTGGAAGATCTTAGTAATTTCTGACACAGAGTTTTCTAAATTTTACAGCTTGTGGCCCCACCTTTTTGCTTTGGCATAGCTTTGGCTCCACCTTTTTGCTTTGATATTGGGTTGTTATTGTGTGCGAGACATACTGTATAAGAATTTCATTATTTATTTTCTTATGGCAAATAACAGAAAAATAAAGGGGTTAAAAATGGAATAAATTCTAAAATGGTACTTCCTGGAGCATGAGAGATGTGACTGGGGAAATCAGCTCCCCCTCCTTTGGAGACAGATCAATCTTGAAACAATAAATATAATTACTTTTTAAAATTAAAGAGTTAAATAAACTGTTCATTGGTTTAAGTATAAATGCATAAGAAAAATAATCAAGGCTGGAGTAAATAAATTTATAGTGCTGCTAAAATTACAGATACTGTCTAAAAGAATCTCGACTAGAATTCTACAAGGAGAATTTAAGATTTCCTAGCAGGCCATAAGATGGTATGGGTCTGCTTTTTACTGCTTTTGTTCAAAATCATTTTGATATAGAGATTCTATTTAATCCTTCAAGAATTGAACATGTACATAAGACATTATTGATCAGATATAAGTAATTAATCTTAAATTTACAGAATGAAAGGCCACTTACCTCTATAGCTAAAATAATCTACAAAATCCTTATGACACACTGTGCCATTCTAGCATTTGTTCTGACTATACTATATCTGAAAAATGTTTTTCTTTACTGTACTCTGTTGAGCTAAAGATATAATAGTGAAAGAATAGAAAGGAAAAAAAGAAACAATGGACAGGGGGGAAAGCTTCAAATTTATGCTAACAGGATCAGAGGTGGGTTCCTGCCGGTTCGAACCGGCTCTATAGAACCGGTAGCGGAAATTTCCCCCCGCTCGCCGTACCGGCAGCGATGGCTGGCTGGACACGCTCCCGAACCAGCTCGCTCGGTGGTGCCATAGGTGCCGCCATCTTGTTTTTTGCTTCTGCGCACACGCAGAAGCTGTTTTTTGCTTCTGCGCACGCACAGAAGCTGGGTTTTTAGCACTGCACATGGGTGCGTGGCACGCAAGGTGCATGCGCCCACATAGCACGTGAGGAAGCGAACCGGCAGCAAGGTAAGTCAGAACCCACCCCTGAACAGGATGCTCTGTAGTTGTTATTCTCCTGGAGTGTCATGCATTAATTATGAATAAATTATGTTAAACTCTCGTCAGAATGACCTGTTTATCATTACTTGTTTGAATAATCACATGTACACTGTCAGAATTCTTTCTTTAAAATCCAAATGAAGAAAACTATTTCCAAATGGCTGCTATAATTTTGTTGGTTATTGTTTAAATATTATTGCTTTGTCAAGAAATTAAACTATTACTGTTTTAAATGCAATTCCAAATGAGTTCCAAATGTTATGATGTCATTTTTTAAGTGTAGTATCAAGCTGATGCAACTGAAAACAAGGTATTTCTCTAAATTGGTAAAACAAGATTCTTGTATTCAAAATATGGTAGCAATAAACAAAGGGGGAGTTCAACCTTGCTGTTTCCAATTTGTAGAAAAGGAAGAAATGCATGAGCTTGTTTCTCATATGACCAAAAACATCCAACAGTAGAGATTATAAGGACAAAGAGGAAGATGATTCTAGCATCCATCTATAAAAGAAGAGAACAGAATAGCCTGAATTGAATTCAAAATTAAATTCTATTTCCTGACTTACGTTTTTACATTTCTGCCTTCTTTTTATTGATGTGAACTGTTTCAGATCATATTCTGCTAAACAAGTTTTTTTTAAAAAGAAATACAATATTAATAGAGCTAGTTTGGTGTAGTGGTTAAGGCATGAGATTAGAAACCAGAGACTGTGAGTTCTGGTCCTACCTTAGGCACAAAGCCAGCTAGTCACTTTCTTTTAGCCCTAAGAGGATGGCAAAAGCAAACCACTTCTGAAAAATATTGCTAAGAAAATCTAGATAGTCTCTGAAAAGCAGATACAATTGAATGGAAATAAAATAAATCTAAATTGGCCTATAACAGTGATGGCTAACCTTTTTGTCGTCGTGTGCCAAAAGTGTGTGTGTGAGCGCGTGACAGCGCGTGTGCGTGCTGGCACCCATAATGCAATGCGCACCCCTCCCCGCGCATGCATGCACGACTCCCCCAAGCCCCCATGCATGCATCCCCATGCATGCGCCACACCTCCGTGCATGCACAAAAAAAAAAAAAAGCCCCAAGCGGCGAACTCTTCCAAGCGCACAAGCCGGAAGCAGCCGATGTGTGGAGGTTTCCCTTCCCCGCGTCTAAAGGCGAAAAAAAGCAGGGCGAGTTTTTCAAACACCTCCTGCGAGCTGTGACCTCCCCTCCCCCTTCTTTCCCCTCCCCCCAAACAATCTGGAGGGAGAGCACAAAGAACACCCCACGACTTGAAACCCAAGCAATGGAGGAGAGCAAAGAGCGGCTCTAAGCACAGACGCAAAGCCGAAGTTTTTGAAGGCTTTCCCGTGGGATTCCTCTCGCGGGAGGAAAATGCGGAGCCTAGCCAGCCAACTTGGGCTCTGCCTCCCTTTTTGTGTGTCCCCCGTGCATGCGCCCCAGCCCCCTGCGCATGCACCTCGCCCCGTTTTGGGCCTTGAAAGCCTCCTTCACCAACCTGCAACCCAAAACACGGCGGGCAGCTAGTTCTGGCCAGTTGCTCCCCTGCGCCCGCCTGCCTGGCCGCTGCCATCAGGAAAGGCCCCGAAGCTGCGCTGCCCAGGATCCACATTGGAGGCCGTTCGTGCCAGCAAAGCACCGCTGCTGCTTTGCCGGCTACTCCTCCTCCTGTCAGCCTCGCTGTCAAACCTCAGGGTTTGCCTTATCAGGGGGGGGGAGAAAGGTCCTGGTGTGGGGGGGGACATCCGTGGTGCCAGCGCCTGCAGCCACACTCCGGAGAAACCCCATTGGAGTGCCGAACAGCTGTGTGCATGGCAGCGGCCAGTGAAAGAGAAGCGGGACGCCCAACACTCAGCTCTGCAGCCCCGCGGAGCCAGTCAGGCGATTTCCGGCATGGCCTGCGCCGGCGGGGCGCATGGCTTGCCTATATAACTTTGCCGGCGCCGCAGCAGGGCTGCAGAGCTGGGCGTCCCGCTTCTCTTTGTGCTGCAAAGAGGCAGTGGCGCCGGCAAAGAGGCAGCGCTGCTTTGCCAGCGTGAATGGCCTCCAATATGGATCCCGGGCAGCGCAGCTTTGGAGACTTTCCTGATGGCGGTGGCCAGGCAGACAGGTGGGCGCAGGGGAGCGACTGGCGGCAGCACTCCTGGCTGGCAAGGGGGTGGATGTTCCGGGACTGCATGCGGGTGTCGACGGCATGGCTGGTGCGCACGCGTGCTAAGAGGAGCTGCCCATTGGGCATGTGCGCGCTGGGAAATGAACTTCCGGTTTCCGGCGCACTGGCCAGCTAGTCTTCTGGTTACTGGTGCGCATGCATGCGTGACAATCAGCTGGCCAGCTGATCTTCCGGTTTCTGGCACTGCCGCATGCATGAAGGCCAGCTGATCGTCACCCGCGCATGCATGCCAGTAACCAGAAGACTAGCTGGCTGGTGCGCATGCGTGCGCCAGAAACCAGGAAGAGGAATGGGTGATGCCGTACGTGCCAGGCAACATGACTCTGCATGCCACTTCCGGCACGCGTGCCATAGGTTCGCCATCACGGGCCTATAAGGTGGATCCTCCACTTGAGTGAAGGCTGGACTGGTTGTGAGATTGATCAGTATTCTGTGGTAGCCAAAAACAGGAGTTTGGTAGCACCTTTTCACAGCAATAGATTTTATTCAAGGGCCTAAGCTTTTGTGAATCACAGCAATGAGGTGGCTAATGTTAAATTAAAATTGGGATGGAACAGGTAGGAGAAAGAGAGAAGACAGGTTGCTTATATGCATGGGATAAATTAAAATTCTTTATCTATTAACAGTTGTTACATGTTAAAAATCCATGGTGTTTGTTGATACTTTCAAAGATAACCTGAAATCTTTTCATGTGAGTTCTGAGGGCCATACAGGATGGACTTTGTAATAGTTGAAACATGGTTTTTGTAGTAGTTGCATTCGCTAACCTTACTTGTATTTTAAATTTGCTTTTTAAATTATATTGCTAATAATATCCCATAAGCCTTAACCTTCAAGAAAAACCAGGATGGCAGGAGAGCATTTCATACATTGTAGATAACAGTTTCATTTTTAGTTGTTCTCAGTGAATAAATAAAATAGTCAAGCTCAACCTTGGGAAGCACTGAGAATGTCTTACCCATACCCTTTTTGATGTTTAACTTTGCAAATGTTTCTTTTACTTTTACTCAGAATACAATGCTCTTTTTCTATGGCTATGCTCACCTATTATTGGATACTTTAATTCTTGCGATGTAACTGAAAAGATGACTATTTCAGAAACCTTACACTCAATTGTCCTGATAGTTCTCTGCCCTCAATATGATTATGACCACAGCCTGAAATGTTGGTTATAAATCACTGTGGTAATTAAATGAGATACACTTGTGACTGCTTTGCTCAATGACCAGAATCTCAGCTCTCACCATTGCAGTCATTAAGTGATCACACAGAGGTGGCTCAGAAAGTGGGGAGGCCTTGGAAACCCCTGAGCTCACTGGCATGCAGAAACCTGTTGGTTGGGAAGCCTTGGCTGGCAAGGCCAACCAGCACACAGTTCTACTCATTCTCCTCCTGCTACTTATCATTCTCCATGTCTCACCACACGCAGAAGGCTTCAGATGGCCAGGCAAAAACTTGCAGCAGGCCAAAATGTCTTGACTGACTAGGTCCACCAGTGTGTGAGTCTCCTCTCCCCACAATCATTCCTGAAACGTCTGGGCCTTCACCCTGCTCTGCCCTACTACACCTGGGTCCAAATCCTATTCTCTTTCCTGTATCTTGATCAAGGCTAGAAAGGCAATCTTCTTGTTTCTGCCCAGCCTGAGAAAGATTCCTCTGTAGCTTTGAAGAAGATTGCCTTTACTAGAGAGGGTTTAGCAGACCAAGGCCTTCCAGTTCATGGCAGGAGTGGGGAAGTTGTAGTGCTCCCACAGTTGTAAGGATGCGCATACTGTGAAGTGCTTGAATTTTGATCACATGATCATGGGCATTGCAACAATCAGAATTTAGAGCAGGGATCGTAAGTCCATTCAGAACTGTTATAATTTTGAATGGCCACTGAACAAACAGTTGTTAAGTCGAGAACCACCTGTAGCCTGGGAAGCTGAAACACTTAAGCTAAACTTAAGCAGCTACGTCGTTCCAAAGAGGAAGCCTACAGAAAAGGTGATAGAATGCTGTACAATCAGGCCAGAAATGTATTAACAAGTGAGATCAGAGCAGCAAAAAGAAGCTCTGAAAAGCTAAGGAATCAGTTCTCAACAAACTAACCAGCAAACATGTGGAAAACTCTTAAAAACATCACCGGTTATGGCAAACCTTCTTCCCAAGCTGAATGAAATCAGCAAATAGCAGAAGAAATGAACGTGTTCTACTGCAGGTTTGACAGGA
>QLTV01000047.1:829386-854659 GCA_003457575.1 Thermophis baileyi | reverse complement strand
AAATATTCACTAAGGCTGCATTACTATTACTATTAGTCTTCTCATTGTTCCTATAAGCCATCTCCTCCCACTTATGACTGTATGACTGTAACTTGTTGCTTGTATCCTTACGATTTATATTAATAGTTTCCTGATTGCTTATTTGTACCCTATGACCATCATTAAGTGTTGTACCTTATGATTCTTGACGAATGTATCTTGTCTTTTTATGTACAATGAGAGCATATGCACCAAAGACAAATTCCTTGTGTGTCCAATCACACTTGGCCAATAAAGAATTCTATTCTATTCTATTCTATTCTATTCTATTCTATTCTATTCTATTCTATTCTATTCTATTCTATTCTATTCTATTCTATTCTATTAATATAAATATATCCTTGTTTGCATTTTGATTTTTAAAACTTGCCCATTAATTCTTTTCTGCTATAACAAAAAATATTGATGTGAGCCCCCTGTCCTGGTCATGCCGGAGCCACCTTTTAAAGCACTTCCAGATTAAAAGGGTTAGCAGGTGACATCACTGTTGCCCACAGTGTTGCCCATGCACATGGGAGGTCCTTTCATGTCCCTGTCAAGGAGCTGTAGCGAATGATGGGAACTCACTCTGCCACACAGCAGCACTTGAGTTTCAAATGCAGGCTTGTAAACCTCCAACCCAGCATCCTAACCATGTGAACCACTGTGCTTCATTCATGTGATAGTACTATATTATTTTACATATAATTACCTTTCTATCATCTGATAGTAAAATGTAACCCCACACAGTTGCTTTTTAAAAATTAGTCATATTAATGAGCTATATATTTCTTGTCCTACTTTAATAAGTTATTTTTTGAAGTTTAAATAGTTCAAACTTATTTACCTTAAAAACTCATGCAGCCAGATAAAAATGCTTATATAAACAAGACTTTTTCCCCACAGCTTAAGATGCTTTGTTTGAATTTGTGAGTTAACAGAAAAACAGACAGAAATTCTGGTGTTCCTACTGCCAGCCTCTTTGTTTTGGCTTGCATCTAGAGAACATTATCATTTCCTTTCCAGTAATGCCTGCTCTCCTCCAACTTTATCAACATCACCAGCCAGTGGGAAAACCACCTGCCAATTAAAGCATGACTCATTGATATAGATTTAGTGCTTTACTGGAAGAATGTTAACCTTCTGTTCATAGTAGTACAAAAACTACTGTGCAACCTACAGTACGGCGTATCCTCCCACCCTATCAACTATTATTTGGGCTGCTTTTGCGCACAAGTTTAGAACTAAATCTGTGTTTAAAAGCAGCCTGAACAAGTGATATACATGGGAACGAACTATTTGTATCACAAAATGGCAGACAGAGACTCCTGCTTCACCACATAGTTTCCCCTGCCAGTCAGCTGCTAGTAGGAATGATTCAGGTCTCCAAACCTGAATCAGACCTGAATAGCTCCATGGCAAAAACCTACTCTGAAAAAATTAGTCTCTTGTGCTGCCCAAAGCAAAAGCTGAAGTTTTCTTGGCAAAGATTTTCTGAAGTGGTTTGCCATTGTCTCCTTCCTAGGGCTAAAAGAAAGTGACTAACTCAAGGTCACCTAACTGGCTTTGAACCCAAGACAGAACTGGAACTCTTGGTCTCCAGGTGTCTAGCCTGATCACTGTTAATTACTATTTCAAAGTGACTCTTAAGAATGACTTTAACCTGCCTTAACCTACAGAGCCGAGGTGGCGCAGTGGTTAGAGTGCAGCACTGCAGGCTACTTCAGCTGACTGACTCAGCCTTCCATCCTTCTGAGGTGGGTAAAATGAGGACCCAGATTGTTGGGGGCAATATGCTAACTCTGTAAACCGCTTAGAGAGGGCTGTAAAGCACTATGAAGCGGTATATAAGTCTAAGTGCTATTGCTATTAATATAGGTTAGAGGAAAATATGTGAGCAATTTAATGAAGACTATAATTGAAAATAATTATTGTCAGATTATATGCAAGTGGTGAGAAGCTCTAAGATATGCCTTGAAGATTCACCTAGTATACTCATTGAAAAAAAATTGAAAAAAGAAAATATATCTTTTAAATATGATAATTCAGCCCTTCATAGCAGTGGCTCCATACAGCTATAGAATTCCCATCTTCTTTGAAAACTTACATTTTTACTGCAATCTTTAAAAACTGAATTACTTAATTCACAATCACAAGCTTCCACAGCCATTTGATTCCACATTTCTTTATAGCAGAAATATTATCTTCCATGGATTTGTCAAATTTGCAATGGAATTGATCTTCCTAGTTACCCTCTCAATCTTTTTCTATTCCTGACTATCATTTCTTTGCTAAATCAACTGAATTTTATTCAGAATTAACTGTTGTTAAAAGAATATTTGTAACATTAAAAGAGTATTTCAGCTAGTGCCAAAAGAAAAATAAGATAGAACAATAACATTCCTGATTGCCACAATGAAAAAGTTGCCTCCATGGTGGTCATGTGGCACATCCCATTTATGTGTAAGTATAGTACAATATACATAGAGAGGTGCTTTACTTACACCAGCTGTACATTGCAATATATGTTGAAAGAATTAATTTGAAAGAATGCTTTGTACAGACCAATTGTATGCACATACAACCTTCTGTTTGAAATGTGGAAAATCAAATGCAAATTTACTTGCAATATGTAGCAATGAATGATTAATTCTAGGAAATGTTTATACAGAAGTGTCTTGTAAGTAAAGTACTAAGAACATTTTCTATATACAAAGGGACTTATAATGGGGAAAAAAATCAGGTAAATTATCTACATTCATGTGCAACATGTAGCAATATTGGACATGGTGATTGTACATCTAAAACAGATAAGTCAAAATTTCTAAAGATATGTATTACACAGATTTTATTATACCATGTATTTTATACAGTATTTGTGAAAGCAAACATTCCTTTAAACAGTTTTGAGCAAATCTCAACATTTTCTCAGTTTCAATATAGAAATTCATTTCCTGAGCACCTGCAAATTCTAATCCTTCTGACTTCAAATTTTTCTTCTGAAAATTCTACTAGAACCATAAATTCTTGGATTAACTTTTAAACCCAAAATAATAATTTTATTGTAATAATTGTTTGCATTAACTGTATACTTGTTTTGTTTATAATTGAAAGTTGAGCATCCAAGAACATCATCAAATAAATAAAAACAATGCAATGATATGCATGTTAACTGATTTTAACTTATATTCTTTTCTTTTTTGCTTTACTTGTAACTTTATTATTTAGCATCAACTGTGCCTTTAGCAGGTAACACGACCATATGAACAAAGCAGGGGTGGGTTCCAATTACCTTCCCCACCGGTTTGCATTGCGACGTTTTGCGCGCGCACACTCGCTCCGCTAGCACACGCGTGCGTGTTCCCTCATGCAATTTTTCTTCCGCACATGCTCAGTAGCTGCAATCAGCCCGAAACACAGCTGAGGAGCTGATCAGCTGTGCTTTGGGCAAGGAATAAAGGTCAGTATAAACCCAGGGGTGGGCGGGAGGGCCCTTTTTCAAGCAGCAGAACAGTAAAAAATTCACAAAAAATTCACAAAAAAATATGGCGGCGCCCACAGACTGGCACCGACCGAACCAGATCCATGATGTCAACAGCGGGTCGCTAACGGTTCGGGCGATCCAGTCCGAACCGGGAGGAACCCACCCCTGGAACTAAGTATTAAAATTCTTCCCTTAGGGAGTTTATAGTCAGCAATGTCTTCCATTGTAGGAAAAAATTGTTATTCTTCTGAACACAAGAATTGCATTCATACAATACCCAGAACCACAGTGAGATAATTCTCTCTTAATCTCTCCTTATTGTGGTCCAGAAGACTCAACTGTAGTCTTCCAGATTACAACTGAGCCCAGAATTTCTATTGTAGGTTGTTGCAGTTGTTAATATGTGATCATTTGACTGCTCTGTGTATGTGTGTGTGTGTGTGTGCATGTGAGCGGTGGGTTGCTCCCGGTTTGGCCCGGTTCTTAAAACCGGTAGTGGCGGCAGCAGGAGGCTCCACCCACCCGGGACGCATTGCGCACGTGCGCGCGAACCGATAGCAACGGGTTTTAAAACCCACTACTGGTGCATGTGCACAAAGCACTGAAACTCTGTGGATATGTCAAAAGTAACTTTTGGGGAGTTGGTTGTAATTTTGAATAGTTATTAAGTGACCAGTGATTAAGTGAGGATTACCTGTAAACTGTGTTAATCTATGATTATGTGCCATCAAATCTATCATAACCATATAAATAGACCTTTTCCATAATGATCTGTCCTAGCCTAATTCTTTAAGTTTTCCAACAATGCATCTATCATTCCTATAATTAAGCCCATCCAGCTTACTATTAGTTATCTTTTCTTTCCTTCCAACTTACTGAGCATCATGGATTTCTCAAGAGACTTAAGTAATTGCATATGTCCAAAATGGGACAGATTTGAGTCTCCTTATTCATTTCTTGAGAAAGAACTGTGAATTGATTTGTTCCATGATCCATTTGTTAAATTTTCTGGCTTATCCTTGGTATTCTCAGCAGTCTTTCCCAGCATTAAACTTCAAAAGTGTGAATGCACTTTCTCTCCTACTTTTCAAAGTCCAACTTTCATTTCCATATTTGTCACAAATCTGCTTGCACAAATCTGATCTTTGTATGTATTGACACATCACAGCTTCTAAGTATATTTTCTAAGACACATTGCTATTTTACCAAGTACGGGTCTGCAGAATATTTCTTGACTGCCAGTGCCTTTACTGTAGACCAGTGGTTCTCAACCTTCCTAATGCTGCGACCCCCGCCCTCGTGACCCCCACCTCGCCCTCTCCCCGTGCATGCGTGTAACATTTAAATGGTGTTTGGAACATAGTGTCTCCAACCTTGTACAGTAAAATTAAGTGATGTTTCTTTGAATTTCTAAAGGCAGCATATTTATCTAATGCCATTAGCGTATTGCAGGGGTGAAATGCTCCCGGTTCACTCTTACCTGTCGGTCGCTGTAGAGCCGGTCGCCAAGGTAGCGTGAGGTGCCGCCCACCCGCCCGGATGCCGCCCGGACGCCGCCATTTGGGTTCTTTTACCCTCTGCGCATGCACAAAGCGTTCTGCGCATGCACAGAGGGTAAAAGAACCCAAATGGTGGCATCCGGGTGTCCGGGCGAAGTCTCCCGCTTCCGTCACTACCGGCTGTCCGGCGACCCGCAGGCACACCCGAACCGGGAGCATTTCACCCCTGCATGGTGGCACCAAGATGGCGGGCTAGTGCGCGCTTAGGCGACCCCTATGAAAGGGTCGTTCGACCCCCAAAGGGGTCGCAACCCACAGGTTGAGAACCGCTGCTGTAGACAATCAGTCCTAAAAGACAGAACTTATTGACCAATATCTTAATTTATTATTATGTATATAGGTAGTGTTTGGGTGCTGAACCTATGGCCATTAATTTAGTTTTCTCAATATTTCATCTTAGACCCATTTTTCATTTGACTTTAATGATTAATTTGATATATCATGGTTAACTGAAAATTTATGTTCTGCAAAAATAGCCAGTAAGGCTTTCTTCTGAATAAAAATACAGTCCTTGACTTACAACAGTTCATTTAATGACTGTTCAGTTACAATAGCACTGAAAAAAGTGACTTATGAACATTTTTCACTTACGACCATTGCATCATCCCGTCAGGTGATCAAAATTTGGATGGTTGCAGTATCTTGGGGTCATGTGATCACCTTTGACAAGCAAAGTCAATGGGGAAGCCAGATTCATTTAACAACCGTGTTACTAACTTAAAACAGCAGCAGTGATTCACTTAACTGTAGCACAAAAAGTCGTAAAATGGGGCAAAATGCACTTGTTTCACTTATCAACAAAAACTTTGGGCTCAATTGTGGTTGTAAGTTGAGTACTACCTGTTGTATTCAAGATAAAATATATTAGTGCCGATCAGCCCAAATAACATACTCTGTAGTAAAT
Source organism: Thermophis baileyi (assembly GCA_003457575.1). Taxonomy (NCBI): domain Eukaryota; kingdom Metazoa; phylum Chordata; class Lepidosauria; order Squamata; family Dipsadidae; genus Thermophis; species Thermophis baileyi. Next base: position 848,694 of record QLTV01000047.1, on the reverse strand, counting down.
TCTCTCCAAGGCATGAGAGGCTGAGACGTTAATGAATGCCCCACAATGCAACTTAATCTATTTTTATGAAAAAATGTGGCTCACACTATACATGCCTTTATAGTAGTTGCAGCCTAAGTTTCTAAGGCGCGGGAAATATATGATTTTAAGTTCAAGATAATTGCCAATTTTGTCTACGTTATTATGTAACATGATTTGCAGTTGAATTTGAAAACAAAAGCACCATCCACCTATTAAGTATTTCTTGATTTAATGTGTGTATTGAATATCCGCTGATGCAATATAATTCTGTTCGAAATCAGGGAAATATTTTGGGCAAATTCGCTCCTCCACAACGCTTTGCTTACATCCGTTTCGTTATTGGAGCAAACAGCAACTCTCCGAGTAGGCGGTGACTGCAACAGGAGACGGCGGGAGCTGGGCACCGAGCCCGATCTTGAGGCGCTCATTTGTGTTCCACAGCAGGCGCGCTCACCGACACTTGCGCGCGCGCGCAAAAAAAAAAAAAAAAAAAAAAAAAAAAAAAAAAAAAAAAAGCGTTCCAGCTATTGAGACAGTTAACGGTAGCCTGACTTAAAGAGCCGATTTGGGCGAATGCTCCGCTGGGACACTTATTCCTTCTGTTTAGACGGGGCTTGAATTTTCTTTCTCCGATCGCACCCCAGAAGGAAGACTTTTCACGCTTCAGCCATCTTTTTCCGCAAAGTATTCTGGAACAGAGCTTGCCGGTAAAAAGGGGGGGGGGGATTAAGTTTTTGAAAAGAGAAGAAGGAGAAAGCTCCCCATCTCTTCTAGCCAGCCAGCGCGAGAACAAAGAACTTCCCTCTCCTTTCCCGCCCCGCACGTGGGGAGGAGGGGGGGGGAAAGAAACGAATTCTCCACCCCTCTATTGCCGCTGACACTGCCTCCTCCTGCCGCCGATTGGTAGCTGCCTGGCCCTGCTGGGCGGGGAGGGGGAGAGATGTCCAATCCCGACGACGGCAGGTTTTCTCCAATGAGAGCGGTGGCCATTGGGCCGCCGCGGGGTTTGGCGCTCTGTTGTCCGAAGCTGGGGACAAGAAGACGGGGAAGATCAGTGAAGTGAACTCGACGCTCGGACAGAAAGTGAAAGGCAGCGCGGTGGGCGGGAAGCCACCGGCGGCAGTAGGTGCTACTACCAGGGAGTGGGCTAGCGAATAAACGGGCGATGGGCAGAGGACGGGAAAGACACACCCGCTCAGGGGCTCTTTGTCGTGCTTGGGGGCGGGGGATGGGACTCACGCAAGTTAAGGTGGGGGTTGTCTATAGGGCGAGAGGGGTGGGGCTTACTACGAAGGGCAGCCTGGGAGAGGTGTCTCTGAAAGCCCCTCCTCTAGTTAAATACAGTAGGGCTTGAATTAGAAGGGGTACTAGTAGGGTAAGCGAGGCTGTGAAGGTGCAGCAAGTCTGCGGAGAAATGAAGATAAATGGGGGGGGGTGATGACTGAGAAGGGCGTATGGGAGATTAGATAACGGGGTGGAAGTGAATGTATGAGAAAAGGGAAGGTGTTTTCGGAGAAGCAGAGATTGTCTCGGAATTGAGAAATTGTAATTTTACTTCTTCGTTCAGCACCTAGCACATAACTAAACATTTCTAAATGCTGGTTGTCATGAGTAGTATGTGATTATTTAGGCAATGGACATCCAGTATAACAAGTTATTTTAAGAGAATTTAAAGAATTGTGAGAGGATCAGTTTGAATCTCCTGTCCAGTTTCTTTTAATGAGAATTAAGGCACCAGTTTTTTATAAGAATGCTTTCAAGAGGTGCAAACTCTTGGGATGTGATGAGAACAAGTGCTGAATGAAAATTATCCTTTGTTCACACTGGTGCTTTCTGAGCCACCTAAGTATTTCGAGATCTGTAGACAAAATAATGTTACTGAACAGGTAGATGGATGAACAGTCAGAAGCTCATCTGCAGAAGGAAGGGGCAGAGCTGATTATATTTTTAGAGATAATGTATTCCTGTCCTCTACTCAAACCCAACAATACTCTTTTTCACAGCATTCTATTTTGGGCTGCAATAATTGTTTGAAAGGGAGATCTCTTTGTAAATTACTGGGAATTCAAAATACTTTAATTGAAACATTATAATTCTCACTTAATGGTAACAAAGGAAAATTACTTCCAAAGGGGGGTTCTAGAGAGAAGAGCTTTAAGTATTCTGAATCTTATTATGTTATTCTGTATAAGCTGGGTATGGAATGGAAGATGAGTTCCCAGTGAAGAAGTTTCAGTATTGTAATTTCCAAAATGTAAAAATACCAGCGGGGATTCTGTATATACCTATTTGGAAATAAATGTGCTTGAGTGGAAGAGATTGACTTCTGAATAGGAATGAGAAAGTCTATTCTAGAGCAGTATTGGTAAAAAAACAATAAAATGCTGACCTTTCTTCAGTTCATTTCTGATTTAAATGTCAATATTTAAACTGCTAATATTAAAATACTCAGATTTTGTAAGCAGATTACAATATGGCAAACAGTGATTATCCTGAACAATTTTAACCCATAATGGATTTTTGCTAAGAATATTTTATCAATGGAAGTATTTTTTATTTCAGATAATCCCTGGACATGTCTCAGTATGTACTGTTTTGGAAGTAACATTCTATACTGTACTGAAACAGAACCTCATTTAAGAAGTGCCACTAAAGTTTTGTAAATATTTGCATATTTATAAGATTGTTTATTTTGAATTGAACTGTTCACTTAATTAGCAGATTTTTTAATTGATCTAAAAACTTCCAGTTGATTTATATGATCACTAGCAGCTCTGCTCACTATATGAAATTAATACTGCTATATAACTATATAGTCACTATAGCATATAACCTACAGAGGTTTACTTCAAGAAAGAAAATTGTTATTTTTTGTAGTATTTTTTTGTGGCTGTAAAAGGATTAAAATTTGAAATCATTAAATGATTATGAATAAAATGAGCAAGAACTTTAAAAGTTATATTTACCTGACTAAAAGTGATATTGTGTAGGTAAATGCCTTCTGCAATGATTATATTGAAAAAGGTCTTGTCTACAGTGATGTGAAAAAGAAAGTACACCCTCTGAGTTCTATGGTTTTATGTAGAACATAGTGAAAATCATCTGGTCCTTAAAAGTAGGTAAATACAATCTCAGATGAACAGCAACACATGACATACTACACCATGTCATCATTTATTTTACAAAAAGAAAGCCAAAATGGAATAGCCATCTATGAAAAACTAAGTACACCTTTACTGCTTCCATCAGTATGAAGAGGCTATATAACAGCCAGGTGTTGCTAATCAAGTGCCCTTCATCAATTGATCATCAGCAAGTGTAACTACCTCTATAAAAGCCAAAGTTTTAGGAGTTTGCTAGTCTCCGGCTTTGAGGTTAACACAATGCCAAAGAGTAAAGACATCAGCAATGATTTGAGATCAGCAATTGTTGCTGCCCATCAATCTGGAAAGGGTTTTAAGGACATTTCCAAACATTTTAAAGTCCAATATTCTACAGTGAGGAAGATTATTCATAAGTGGAAAACATTCAAGACAGTTGTCAATCTTCTCCAGGAGTGGATGTCTCAAATTCACCATAAGGTCAGACTGTGCGAGTCTCAAGAGAAATTGCAAAAAATCTGAAAGTTACATCTCAAACTACAAGCCTCAGTTAGTTTCTTAAATGTTAAGTTCCATGACAGTACAATTAGAAAAAGACTGAACAAGTATGGTTTATTTAGCAGGGTTGCCAGGAGAAAGCCTTTCCTCTCTAAAAGAACATGGCAGTACGGCTTAGGTTTGCAAAGTTGATGTGAACAAATCACAAGACTTCTGGAATGCTGTCATTTGGACAGAAGTGGTGAAGATATTTGGCAATAATGCACAGTGCCATGTTTGACAAAAACCAAACATAGCTTATCAGCACAAACATGTCAAGCACAGTGGTGGAGGAGTGATGATTTGGGCTTGTTTTGCAGCCAGAAGACCTGGACACCTTGCAGTCATTGAATGGAACATGAACTCCTCTGTATGTTAAAGTATTCTAGAGTCAAATGTGAGGTCATCTGTCTGCCAGCTAAAGCTTGGCTGACATTGGGTCTTGCAACAGAACAATGATCCCAAGCACACCAGCAAATCTATAACAGAATGGCTGAAAAAGAAAAGAATCAAGTGTTACAATGGCCCAGTCAAAGTCCAGACCTCAACCTGATTGAAATGCTGTGGCGGTACCTCAAGAGAGCATAAACAAATACCCACAAATATCAATGAACTAAAGCAATGTTATAAAGAGCAGGTCAAAATTCCTCAACAATGTGAAAAACTCATAAAGTCATGCAGAAAATGATTTCAAGTTATTGCTGCTAAGGTGTTTCTACAAGCTATAGAATCGTAAGGTATATTTAGTTTTACACAACTGGCTTTTCATTTTGGCTTTCTTTTTGTAAAACGACATGATGCAATATGTCATGCATTGTTGTTCAACTGAGGTTGTATTTACCTACTTTTAAGAACAGCTAAGGACCAGCTGATTTTAATTAGGTCCTAATAAAACCATAGAACTCAAAGTGGGTGTACTTTCTTTTTCAGACAATTGTTTATTGCCTTGTATTTGTTACAGTGAGGAAAATAATGACAGACTTTCTGGCGTATGTATATTTCATATACAGATTATTTGAAAATGTAAACATAACTTTATAATAAAATACCAGCTCTTTACTGTAGTATCCCTTCACATTAGCATCAGTAAGTACTTTCGTTTGGAGTGGGATGGCTATAAGCAAATAAATAATATGTGCTTATTATACTAATTGGTCCATATTACTGTTTTTGTATAGACATATGTGAATTGTCAGTATTTACTAATACAGTATAATCAGAATTAAATAAGATACTTCCTTAAGAATTTTGAACATTATTAATGCATGATAAGGCTGTGTCACATACATCAGGAATTTTCAAATTTATGCTTTGCTTTTTTTTACTTTCACAGTTTTATCTCACTACATTACAAACACACTTGACAAGCATAAAAGATACTTTGTCAAAACCCAAGCAGAGAACCAGCAATCTCTAAAGATTGCTGAGCTACACTACCAGTACCGGGCATTCTGCTTAAAGTTGCTGAAGTTGTAGTTCATTAAAGTCCAGGAGCACCACAATAGATTGAAATAAAATGAGTTAAATAGCTTTGGTTTTCAAATCTACTGTAGTTCTTTTTAAATATATGTTTGTTTTCATCTATCAGCAATGGAAATAGAGGAAAATATTAATTTTTAGACTTCCTGAGTGACAAATATTGTCATTGACAAAATAGAGCAGTATGGATTTTAAAAACAATTTATTATCTGCCTAAATTCAATATCCAGCAGTTGCAGTGATATGGGTAGGTTTGCTGAAGTGAATACCAGAGATATTTGCAAAGGGAGCGAGCAGTAAAGAAGAAGTAAATGACCAAAGCAGATCACATTATCATAATGCAAAAAAAGGGGTTTTGATAAGGTTTTGAAAAAATCAACTTAAAAAAAAATTCTCTGGAATGCAGCCACAGCTGTCTGTAATAATTTTTCTGAGGGAAAATAGTCACTGAATACTGATTTATTTGGCCAGAACATTAATTGCCTGAGTAATTGTGAAATTTAAGTTTTAATTTTTGTACATCGAAATAGTTAAATTTGTATGCTTGGAATAAATGGAATAACTGATGCATGCATTTTTATGCAGTTTTGATAATTTTAATACATAAATTAGCATAAATTATATTAAGTCATTTTTATTGCCAACTTTCTATCACTAAGCAGTGCCAGTTGATCAGAGGCTCTGAGACTTTCTTTTTAACCAGCAAGTTCTATGGCATGAAAAAACTGAAAATTCCTGACATACATGCCTGCCTGTACTTTTTTAGGTAATGGGGTATGAATAACAATATGTTGACTTTCCAAAAAGTTGCTTATTAGAGAATCAAGCTTGCTTAAACTAGAATGAGCAGACGGGGGTAAAAATGAGTGGTGCTTCTGGTAAACTGGCCAAACTAAGGTAAGGCTCACTGAAATCATACCCAATGAAGATTGTATATGAAAAGGATATGACTAAGATTGGTAACTTAGTTGCCTATTCTGTAGAAGATTGCATGGAATACAAGAGAGTAAAGGCAAAATAGAATAAATTAATGAATTAAATTAAAGAAGAATAGATGTGAGTGTATAAAACTAAGAGAAAAAGGAAGAATGTCATAAATCTAAATGAAAGTGTCCTGGTATTGGAGTTGGATTGATGATTGTGGAAGTGAAGGATAGATTTAATAATGGGAAAAAATTAAGATGCATATCAGAAAGTGGATTAGTGTTACTTGGAGTTTTGTGGCTGTGTATGAAAGTATAAATTTAAACAGTAAAGCAGAAAAGACAATATACAAATAGTATAGAAGAAATGGAAGCAAAGATGATTTGGAAGTTAGAAAGTTGAGTGTAATGAATAGTGTTGGTGTAAATTAAATTTAGGCATATTCCCTTTTTGGTTTTCTGGTTTTTGCCTAGTACATCTGTATTTCTGAGCTAACACTAATTGCCCTGAAAGAACAAAATTAAGGATTTGTCATATGTATGTAACTGAATATGGGGACGGTGATTTCATTATCATGCAAATAATTTGTATTGGAAAAAAAGAATTCTAAAAAAATTACAAGAAAATTGTGTGTTTGCTTTACAAATAGATTAGAAAAGCACAGAAAGCATGTTAATCCTTTCATAACATAAAGTGTTTTCTATGTATTATCATGTAATGTCTCTTTATTCCTAGCAATCATTTTCTAGCAATGTTTTATCAATGAATAGATGCTTCAGTAAGTTGTCTAAAAAAATTATAGATCACCTGAGTCACATTGTCAGATTCAGATATAGTAAGAAAAAATGGCCTTCTCTTGGAGCTTTAATAGAGGTCTTATCAGCAATGCTCAACAGCAAACACTTGATTAACTTGAGAAGATGCCTTAAACAATAGTGAAGACAAAAGCTGTAGCTGCAATGTATGTGGCATATTTTGGGTTTTTGCAAACAACCAGGCGTATATTTGAAAGTTTGTAGGGATATCTGAGGAAAAGTCAAAAGATGGGAGCAGCAAATAACTATACTAAAGAGCAGCGGTTTATTAGATAAAGAAGCAATTGCCATAATTAACAAGAGAAACATGTCTACGTAAGTAAGAGAATCAAAGAGGCAAGTCCAATGTATAAGAAGCAAGTGACAAAGAAGACTTTATGAAAACTTAGAAACGCTTGAAGGATCTTTGCAGATGAGATAAGATTTGAGTTTTTAAGATAAACAGTGCAGTATAGGCAACAAGGACAGTGTATCATTGAAGGCTATTGGGGATACAGCTTCCAAAGAGGATAGAGAGTGACTTATGAGGAATCACAATAAATACAGAATGATTGTACCCACTGTGAAGCAAAGGTAGGGGCCAGATGTGCAACAAAACTATTTTCAACTCTTTATCAAGTCCACCGGTAACTATTAACTACATGGACACAAGATACTGCAAAGAAGGTCTAGGAAGAAAAGTTATGAATAGTTTATCATCCAGCTTCCCAGTTTGCAGAAGAACACTGGAAGAGAGAGAATTATATTACAAGTGAATGACTGGATATGGTTGTGATGATGATACTTACTTTTTGGGACCATGGCCTTAATTATCTGGATCATAGACTGCAGGTATGAGATGTTTTTATCTGTTAAAAGTAAACTGCCTTAACTATGGTGAGCTTCATGAGAAGGGCTTTAAACTGTATCCCATGGGATTAGAGGTAGTTATCCTGAAGGAAAATCTTCAGATAAGTGCTTATGTGCTATACAAGAAAATGGAAATGTAATAATGGGGTACTCAGACGGTCTAGGCCGGACCTGGTAGGAACAAAGGGAGCCAAGACACGCACTCAAACAGGGCAAAACTCAGCTTTAATCCCCACAAACAGGCTGGAGCCTCAGAACGTGACGAGTAAGAAACATGTCCCTTGTAAAGTCAGCACTGGGAGCGTCTGCCTCCCAGCGCCTTTTCAAGTCTCTGGACCCCACCCCATGTCCATCTGGCTGCCCACGCCCACTGGTAACCACCTTCTGGCGGCCGGCAGCGTTGGGGCTGTGCATGTCCGGCGGTAGCTGCTTGGGCCGAAACCCATCTGGCGGCAACGGTTCTCCTCGCCTCCTGGAACAACCCACTGGGTGGTGCGTGGCCGCTGTGGAAGGCTGCTGGGACCGATCAGCTGGGCGGCATGGGTTCGGCGGGGAATGCCTCGGCCGTTTGGCGCTGTCAGATGTCGGGCCGCCATCGCCGATCCTCGTTGCTCCTGCTGCATCCCCCCCCAGGTATGGCGAGCCCCGGGTTGGGGCTCGACAGGCTGCTCCCCCCTACCAGGGGTCCACATGGAAGACAGGAGACAGAGGTGTTAGAAATGGCACTACGACATGCATCTCCCCCTCCCAGTTTGTGGGGATATCGGTGGAACCGCTGCAGCAATCGTGCAGCCCTTACGTCTCGTTCTGCTACCCATGACGCCTCAGTGGAGGGGTATCCCTTTTACCATACCAGGTATTGGAGTTTACCTCTGTGTAACCGTGAGTCTAATACCCTGTCTATCTCATATTGATCTCTTCCCACTGGGCCTGGTGGCGCGGGAAGGGGCCGAATGTTAGTGGCTTCCACAGGTTTCAGCAGGCTGCTGTGGAACACGGGATGAACCCTCCCCAGCAAGGGTGGGAGCTTCAGTTCCACTGTCACGGGGTTGATTACCCGAACGATAGGGAAAGGCCCTAGGTACTTCAGGCCCAGCTTCCTGCACAGCACACTCAATTTAAGGTATTTAGTAGAGAGATATACCCAGTCCCCTACCCTAAAGGGTTTGTGGGCTGCTCATTTTTTGTCAGCCTGAACCTTATAGGTCTTGGCCGCTTTTTGTAATGCCGTTTTTACAGCCCCCCCCCAGACGTCTTGTATCTTGTCTGCCCACTCTTTCGGGGATCCTGGGTCCATTCTGGAATGGGCACAAACTCCATCCCGTTCACCACCCGAAAGGGGGTGAACCCGGTGCTACTGTGCACCACGTTATTGTATGCCACCTCCGCAAAGGGAAGGAGGTTTGCCTAGTCCTTTTGTTGATATGAGACGTAACACCTCAGATAGCGTTCCACCATGGTATTGGCTCTTTTGGCTGCCCTTTTAGTGCTGGGGTGGAATGCTGAGCTCAAGCCTTGGGAGGAACCTATCAGGCGTACGAAGTCATGCCAGAATTTGGCGGTGAACTGCACCCCCCTATCCGAGATGATACGCTGGAGTTGGTAGATGTGGCCAATAAACAGTTTTGCTAGCTGCCGTGCCGACGGTACCCCAGCGCAAGGCACGAAATGGGCCTGATTAGAGAACAGGTCTATGACTGTCCATATTACAGTGTGCCTGTTGCTCTCTGGCAGGTCTACTATGAAATCCATGGTGATCTCCTCCCATATTCGGACGGGATCAGCCACGGTCTGCAAGAGGCCTAGTGGTCTTCCAGGCCGTGATTTCGTTGATGCAGAGACTGGACAGCTCTTCACATAGCTCTCGATCTCTGACCTCATGCGAGGCCACCAGAACTGCCGTCTAGCCAGGTGTAGGGTTTTAAGGAACCCAAAATGGCCGGCCTGTTTGACGACGTGGTACCGCTGTAACACCGTGGGTCTTAGGGAGGTGCTATATACAATTTGTCACTCTTCCATGCCAACTCGTCCCTGTGAGTGAACAGTGGTTTGTCCTCCAACAGCCAGGAATCATTTAGCAATGCGGTTCGCAGCTCCTCCATCAATTTGTCTCCTGGGCCTTCACCCGTCACCCGACCCGCCGGTTGTCCGGGTGGAATGATGGCCTGAACTACGTCTTCCCGGCAACTATTGTATTGGGGCATACGTGACAGGGCATCGGCTAAGAAGTTCTTCCCCGCTGGGACGTATTTCAGGGTGAAGTTAAATAGTTGGAAGTACTGCGCCCACCGGACCTGCTTCAGGGACAACCGCCGTGGAGTTTGAAGGGCGTAAAGGTTTTTGTGGTTTGTCCATACCTTGAACTGCTCCTGGGCCCCCTCTAATAGATGTCGCCACGTTAGCAATGCCCACTGCACCGCAAAGTCCTCCTTTTCCCAATCGCCCAACCCTGTTCCGTCTTCATGAGCTTACGGGAGGTGTAGGCACAGGGTTGCATCTGACCTTTTCCGTTTCTTTGTAATAGGACGGCCCCCATGGCCACGTCACTGGCATCGGCCTGCATGACATATGGTCGTCCGGGATCGGGGTGTTTCAGGACTGGCTCCCTAGCAAAGAGAGCTTTCAGCACTTCAAATGTCCTTTGGCAGTCCATCGTCCAAAGGAGGGGTTGTCCGTGTCGGGGTTTTGCCACGGTGTGTTTTGTTTGCAGCAGGTCAGTCAACCTTGGCGAACGATGGGATGAACTGTTGATAAAAGTTGGCGAAGCCAAGGAAACTCTGCAACTGTCTATGTGTTTTTGAGGCCTGCCACTCTAACACAGCTTGGACCTGTGTGGATCCATTTCCACCTCATCGCTGGATATTCGGTAGCCCAGGTAATCCAGACGTGTTTGGTGGAATTCACACTTTGAGAATTTCACGTATAACTTAGCCGCTAACAGTTTCCGTAGCACCTGCCGCACTAACTGGGTGTGCTCTTCCATGGTGGTGGTATAGATTAGGATGTCATCCAGGTAGACAAGGACCCCCCGGTACAGGTGTTCATGCAACACCTCGTTGATAAGTTGCATGAACACAGCTGGGGCTCCCTGTACCCCGAACGGCATCACCTGGAACTGATAGCTCCCCAAGGGACAGTTGAACGTTGTCTTCCACTCATCCCCTGGTCTAATCCGGACCCAGTAATAGGCCTCCCATAGATCTAACTTGGTGAAAAACCACCCCTTTGCCAAGGTCACAAGCATGTCTTTCATCAGGGGCAGGGGGTATAGGTGTTCTACACAAACCCCGCTAAGTCCCCGGAAGTCGACACATAAGCATAGAGTCTCATCCTTCTCTCTGAACAATACGGGTGCCGCCACACGCAATAGGGTCGTCGGATAAACCCCCTAGCCAAGTTCTTATCGATGTACCACCGTAACTCCCCCATCTCCTTTGGCGTCATTGAGTACATCCTCGGCTTGGTTAGTTTCGCTCCTGGTATCAGTTCGATGGTGCAGTCGGTAGGGCAGTGAGGGGGTAGGACCTCACATTCTTCCTCACTAAACACCTCCGCCAGGTCTGCGTAGATCTGTGGGAAGGTGGACCCCTCCAGGGCCTCCCCTGTATTCCCCTCTGGGCAGGCCACCATCCCCCTCTGTGCCTGCTCGTGGAGCGGTGGGTTGGGTCCAGTCGCTATCCTCAGCTTCCTAAAAAACCCCTCCCACCATATTGTGGGTCCCCACTTGTCCAGCCACGCCAAGCCCAATATTAAGGACTCGATCATCGTTGCTACTACAATGAATCTAATCATTTCCCAATGCTCTCCCATCTCCAATCTCATCGGCTTTGTGATGTGGGTAGCCAGGGGGCCCCCAAGCACCGAGCCGTCCACTTGCTCAAATCTAATGGGTTTGGGCATCTTCAGCACCTGTATCCCTAGCTCGCTAACCACAGCCTGGCTTATGAGACACCAGGTACACCCGGAATCCATCAAGGCACCATACCCCCCCCCCCGAGCTGCCTGGGGGTTTCTTATGGTGACCGGGATAATGAATAGACAGATGGGGTCGCTTACCATTAGACCATCGCTTATCATAGGACGCCAACGGGACCCTCCTGGTCGCCATAGATCCCCCTTCCTCTGGGCCCGCTTGTTGGATGGTCACTGTTGCTGCCTGGGTCGCTCCCCAGGACCGTTCAGGAGTCTGTCGCAGGCGTACTGTGGTCCTCCCAGGGTTGCTGCCTTGTGGCTATGGTTTCTGTTTCGGCGACTGCAGCCCTGGTGCCGTACACCCCATTCCCCAGTGGCCCAGTTGGTGGCACGGGAAACATCATAGCACTGGGTGACTGAGCTGCTCTGTGGGTCCCAGGATGTTGGAGCTGGGCCTCACTCCACCTGTCGGCATTGGCCTCTCCATGGGTTTCCGGGGCCCACATCCCCCCTCGAACGGAACTCCCGTAACCCAGCATCCAATTCAATGACTGCCTGGAACCAGTCTTGCAGCCGGTGCAGAAGACCCCGATAAACACAGGCTTGACGGATATCACGGTCCAGCCTCACAGTGAACTGATACACCAGCAGACGCTCCGGCCATGACCGCAGCTTACCAGCCACCCAGCGGAACTCCCGGACATACTCCTTTGCCGGCCGGCCTCGTTGTTTTAGCGACAGGAGCTCCCCCTCTGCCTGTTGTGCCCGGGACCCATCTTCGAACCAGGCCCTCAGTGCCTCCAGGAAGAGACCCACATTTGCCAACTCCCTGGGATGCTCGCTGTGTAAATCTGCCACCCACTCAGCAGCCTCACCGTCCAACACTGCCGTCACTGCCACGGCCATTGCTCACTGCGAGGGGTAGAACCTTGCGTAGAGGTCCAGGTGGCTTATGGCCTGGCTGAGGAATAAAGCCATGTGGTCAGGGTTCCTGTCAAAAGAGGCCTGCAGTGGCAGGGGGGGCATGCCACCTGCTGAGGCCAATATCCCGGTGGCCACATGGGGCCCTGATCTGCTGGGCTTGGGCCCGGGACTGGAGCATGACGGGCTGGCTGTTGGGCTCCTGGATGGTGCCTCTGTGGAAGCACTGCGTGGACTGTTCCGGGTGCCACATGAGGTCAACCAGTGAGGACCCCTGTTCCCGGCTGTGCCGCCTCGTGGGAGCAGCTGGATGCCTGGTCTAAGCGCAATTTTGGGCTGGCCAGATGGAACCAGGTCTCCGCTTGGGGTCCGCTTGGGGTCTTCGCACTTGCCATGTTGCCGCCTGCTCTGCTCCCGTCTCCCACGGTTGCCAGGACGGAGCATCTCTGAAACTGGCCTCCCCGAACCGCTCCCGCAGCATGTCCATGGTGCAGCTACCGGGGCGGTTGAATAACTCCACTTCCCATCCTCGTCCCCCGTCAAGCGTCTCCCATCATTCATTCAATGGAGCCCCAAAGCGAGGGGGAGTTGGCATTCATGGGCCAGAAGCCCCAGTGACAGCGGAATTTTGCCACCACTCCCCCGATGACCCTGGCCCCTGTTCAGCTCCTGGGGCCGCTTGGCCGTCCACCAGCTGCACCCCTGTACGTGCCTGACACTCCTTCCGCCTCATAGCTGGCTGAGCAATGTCCTCCAGAACCTCTGGTTTCGGCTCCTCCACTGGGGACTCCACCTCAAGCACCTCCAGCATCATTCCTTCCGCCATCACCTTGACTGACAACCATCCACCTAGGCAACTCCAACAGGGGATTGAAGGAAGAAAAAAAAAAGTGCAGCGCTGACTTTCTCTCAGCCGGTCTAGGCCGGACCTGGTAGGAACAAAGGGAGCCAAGACACGCACTCAAACGCAGCAAAACTCAGCTTTAATCCCCGCAAACAGGCCAGAGCCGCAGAACGTGACGAGTAGGAGACATATCCCTTGTAAAGTCAGCGCTGGGAGCATCCACCTCCCAGTGCCTTTTCAAGTCTCTGGACCCCACCCCATGTCCATCTGGCTGCCCACGCCCACCGGTAACCACCATCCAGCAGCTGGCGGCATTGGGGCTGCGCTTGTCCGGCCGCTGCGGTAGCTGCCTGGGCCAACACCCATCGGGTGGCAACAGTTCTTGCCGCCCGGAACAACCCACCGGGTGGCAGGTGGCTGCTGTGGAAGGCTGCTGGGACCAATCAGCTGGGCAGCGCGTGTTTGGCGGGGAACGCCTCAGCCGTTTGGCACCGTCAGATGTTGGGCCGCCGCTGCCGAACTGCTGCCGAGCTCGTTGCTCCCACTGCATCCCTCCCCTCAGGTATGGCGAGCCCCGTGCCAGGGCTCGACGGATCTTATCTTGAGTCATATTTCAGGGTGGTTAAATATTTTGGATGTAGATAATTAGCCAGAAAGAAAGAGCAATAATACTATTACTGATGACCGGAGGTATGAAGCATGCAGTGACACATGTTCAATCATCCTTGACCTGATAATCACTAATACTGAAAGTATAGTCCTTGACCTGATAATCACTAATACTGAAAGTATAGTCAAGGAAATGGAAATTGCAGGATTATCAGGGGAAAATAACCTCTGAAAATACCCCATGTAATGCTGAAGTTCTTTAAGGAAAACTACTGTGGAATGTAGTCAAACATGAATCTTATACTTAGAAAAATACAGCAATTCTAATGAACTAAAAAATGTTATTCCTGTCTAAATTCTTATCATATCTAAAAATGTAAGATATTTGTAGGACAAAGTCGTAATGATATGAAGTTGGCATGGATTTGTCAAAAATAGGTTTTTCCAGATTAACTTTATCTCAGATCATTCCTTGAGTAGATTAGTAGATTAGATGGCATGACAATTAAATGAGTAAAATTTTGAAAATTGAACTCTGTATTCATTAGTGTTTTTTCATCAGACTGGAATGAAAATATCCAAGAAATCCTATGAAATTGTTTTTGAGTTTATTTGGACAGAAACCCAACTTTTAATATATAGGTAATATTTGCTTGATTATGGTAATTGGGAACTCTGTCCTTAAGTGACATGGTCATAAAATGTGTCATGTGACCATGGCAACTTATAATGGCAGTTGCACTAATTTTGGTTGCTATCATTAAGTGAATTTTCTGAGTCAGTAAGCACAGCATCATATGATTGTCATTTAAGATCTGCCAGCTTCCTTTCTGATTTTGTTTCTTGGAAGCCAGCAATGAAGATTGCAAATGGCGATCCTGTGACTGTGGGACCATGCAACCATTGTGATTGTTCCAAAGATTCTTTTCCAAAAGTCAACTGGACTTCATTTTTTCCTTGAAAACATTTTGTTCATTCAAGAAGCTCCGACTGAATCGTGAAGAATGGAATGATTTATATCTGAGCGTTTTATCCTTGGGGTGGAGAAGCTTCTGCCTTTATGTATTCTTAGGTTTAAAGTGTGCACGTACCGTATTTTTTGCACTATAAGACGCACTTCCCTCCCCCCAAAGGTGGGTGAAAATGTCTGTGCGTCTTATAGAGCAAATATTGCAGCGGGGGAGGGGGATTTGTGCGGCAGTGGCGTTTGCCGCTGCCCCCCACCGCCGGGGAATGCTGGAGCCTCCGCCACCTAGAACAGCTGATCGACAGTATTCCGGGAGGCCGATCCAACCGCCGATCAGGTGCTTGGCAGCGAAGTCTCCAGTGTTCCCTTACGGCGGAAGCAGCTCAGTTCAGTTGACTGGTGGGCGCAACGGAGCGGAACCCTGACAAACCACGTGCTGGGGCTGCGATAACATGCTGAAGCTGACCAGGCTGTGTGCTGCAAAGACGCTAGCCAGATGAATGCCAGATGGATGCTGGGAGGCAGAGGCAGATTTCCCCCCTTTGTTTTCCTCTTCTAAAGCTAATGTGTGTCTTATGGTCCGGTGCGTCTTATAGTGCAAAAAATACAGTATGTTGTGTTAAGTTGAAAATCCTCCTAAGATTTTCAGATATTCCTGCATGGTATGAAATGACAACATTGCTCTGTTTGTTGTTCTCTTCTTTTTCTGTTGTGGAGGAGCTTCTGTTGTATCTTTTTCTGGATTTGATGAAGGTCTAGTTGGCATAGCCACAGCTTCTGAGGGCTTCCTTGATGTGCTTGATCTAGGCCAGTGGTTCCCAAAGTGGGCGGTACCGCCCCCTGGGGGGCGGTGGGATGACTTAGGGGGACGCTAAGAGGCAAGGGTGGCGGCAGGGGGGCGCTAAGAGAGGCAAGGGGGACGGCAGGTGGTTTGCCATACCGGTAGCGACAGCTGGCTGGCCACACTCCCAAACCGGACCTGTCCCTGCACCCCTGCCGCCCATGTGCACCCAATCGCCCGCTCGCCGCTTTTCCCGCCACTCGGCGTTTCCGGCCCACCCACCCCACCCCCGGTCTATATAAGTTGTTCCCCTTTGCCACACGGGCACTCGCTTCGCCGACACCTCGCCAATGCCTCCCCTCACCAACGCCCCGGTCGCTGCTTGCTCGCCCTGCCCCGTCCAGTCTCTGCTCTGCAGCTTGCTTGACTGAAGCGCTGCACCCCTGATCTGCCTGCCAGGTAAGCCTGTGAAGTCGCGGCTTACCTAGCTGCCCCTGCAACCCCCCACCATCCCAGCCTGCCTTTCCTACTCCATTCCCTGTGGCCTGCAGCCCCGACATGCTTTCCTGCCTTCCACGGGGCCTTCCTGGTGTCCCCATGGCCAGCTTGTGAAGGCAGGCAAGCAGAAGGCCACATGGAAGTCAGGAAAGCATGTCGGGGAAGGGGGTAGCAGCCTACTCCCCCGCAGCCCTGCCATGCTTGGCGGCCTTCCACACGGCCTTCCCGGCGGTCCCCCACGCCCGCTTGCCTTCCGAGGTCGGCGCCCGGCCCGGCCAGTGGGTGGGCGGGCGGCCCTTGGAAATGCAGACGCTGAGAGGGGCTGCTGCACAATCGCCTGCCCTGTTTCTGCAAAGTCAGAACCCTCCCTTTCCAGGGCGATCCAAAGAGGGGAGGGGGATGCTGCAGAAAAGGCCGCCTTCCACCCGTGCCAGCTCTGCAGCGCTTTGTGGCTCCAAAGCAGCCCACTGGCTTCTTAACCGGCCACCTGCCTGCTCTCTTTGCGGATCAGCCCAGCTGACCGCCGGCGCCACTCTGAGAACTCGGACCGTGGCGCTGGGTTGGAAGTCAGTAGGCTGCTTCAGAGCCCCAAGTCCCAGAGAGCTGGCACGGGTGGAAGGCGGCCTTTTCTACAGCATCCCCCTCCCCTCTTCAGATCACCCTGCAGGGCTCTGCCTTTGCAGAAACGGGGCGGGCGGTTTTACGGAGAATAGGTGGGGGGGATGTGCAGCCCTCTGGGATGGAGAGCGGGGCAAGAGAAGGCACAATAGGCTGCTCTTCCCCGGTCCCGCTCAACCGCGCTTCTTCCAGCCCATCCGCCCCACGGGACGAGACAATCGGCCGCGCCTCACTGCCTAGCCTTCCTCGCCGGGCGCTGCTGCACCGGCAGCTGCACCCTGCCCAGCTCCGCCCGCCACCACTTCCCACGAACTTCCCAGGAGATGGCCGGAGTGAGGGGCAGGCGGGAGTGCGTGGGCCTGGCCGGCGCTAGGCTTACCTTTCCGGCGAGGCTCGTAGACCACCCGGCACGCCCATCCACCGGCTCTCCACTTTCTGCCTGCCCCGCCAAGGCCCCCGCCAGCCCAGAGCCCGGTGGACCCTGAGGCTGGCGGAGCTCCATAGGTGCGCGCCCTGACGCTTCCCGGCCCTCAAAGGTCCTGGAGCCGAAGCCGGGAAGGCGAGAGGGGCGACGGCGGCGGCAACCGTGCTCCAGCAGTGTCGCGTCCCCTGTCATGTGCCGTCTGGGAGCGCGGTCTCCGGTCTCCCACGCTCCCGCCTGCCCCTCACTTTGGCCGTCTCTTGGGAAGTTCGCGGAAACTGGCGGCGGGCGGAGCTGGGCAGGGCGGAGCCACCGGTGCAGCAGCGCCCGGCGAGGAAGGCCCCTGCCAGCTCGGAGACCGCGCTCCCAGATGGCACATGACACGGGACTCGACGCTGCCGGAGCGCGGTTGCCGCCGCCCTCGCCACTGTCGCCTTCCCGGCTTCGGCTCCGGGACCTTTGTTGTGCATCGGGGTGCGCACCTATGGAGCTCCGCCGGCCTCAGGGTCCACCGGGCTCTGGGCTGGCGGGGGCCTTGGAGGGGCAGGCAGAAAGTGGAGAGCCGGTGGATGGTCGTGCCAGGTGGTCTCCGAGCCTCGCCAGGAAGGTAAACCGAGTGCCGGCCAGAGCACTTTCTTCTCCTGCCGTGAAAGAAAGAAAGATGTTAGGAAGGAAGGAAGGAAGGAAGGAAGGAAGGAAGGAAGGAAGGAAGGAAGGAAGGAAGGAAGGAAGGAAGGAAGGAAGGAAGGAAGGAAGGAAGGAAGGAAGGAAGGAAGGAAGGAAAAAGAAAGAAAGAGAGAAAGGAAGGAAGGAAGGAAGGAAGGAAGGAAGGAAGGAAGGAAGGAGAAAGAAAGGAAAAAGGAAAAAAGATAGAAGATAAAAGAAGAAAAAGAAAAAAGGAAGAAGGAGGAAGAAAAAAGAAAAAAGGAAAAGAAGGAAGAAGGAAAAAAAGGAAAAAGGAAAAAAGGAAAAAGGAAAAAAAAGGAAAAAGGAAAAAGGGAGGAGAGAAAAGAGAGAAAGAGAAGAGAAAGAGAAAAGGAAGGAAGGAAGGAAGGAAGACAAAGAAAAAGATGGTAGGAAGGAAGAAAGAAAGGAAAGAAAAGAAGAAAGAAAGAAATAGGGAGGGAGGGGAAGGAAGGAAGAGAAAGAAAGAAAGAAGAAAGAAAGAAAAGAAAGAAAGAAAGAAAGAGAAAAGAAGAAAGAAGGAAGGAAGAAAGAAAGACAAAAAAAGAAAGATGGTAGGAAGGAAGAAAGAAAGGAAAGAAGAAAGAAAGAAAGAAAGAAAGAGAAGAAAGAAAGAAAGAAGACTTATGACCACAACTGAGGCCAAAATTTTGGTTGCTAAGCAAGAGCGTTGTTAAGTGAGTTTCACCACATTTTACAAGTTGGCCACGCCCACCCAGTCACCTGACCACCAAGCCACGCCCACCTGAAGGGGGTGGGGGGCACTGAGGAGTTTGTAGCACCAAGGGGGCGGTGGACTGAAAAAGTTTGGGAACCACTGTTCTACATGTTTCTGTAAACTCTTAATATTATGCTACTTATTTAAGATATTAAAAGCAGACAGTTGGACTAAGCCATTGTGAAATAAAAATCACAGAAGATTTTATCTTATTAATAATCAGATCTTCCAATCTAAATGAATTATTTCTACTGAACTTGTGAATCTTTCAGATAAGAAAAATAAACAAGTTACATTAGGAGTCAAAAAGTTGCAATGAGAAGTTTGTGTTGCTATAGTTCAGTGATGGCGAACCTTTTTTGGTTCACGTGCCAAAAGGGTGTGTGCCTACACCCATTCCCTCCCCCCACGACCCATTCCCTCCCCCCGCGCATGCACACAACCCCCGCGCTGCCCCCTGCGCATGCGCACATGCCTCACTGACGGCCAAACGGGCAAACGGGAAGTTCTAAAAAATGGACTTCCGGTTTTCCCGTTGGGCCGTTTTTCGTACTCCGGAGGGCGAAAACGGCCTTCCCCGAGGCGGAAAATCAGCTGGCCGGTGTGCGC